>JBBBDQ010002355.1:312500-540000 GCA_037127315.1 Ascarosepion bandense
CTGGTAGTGGAGGCCCACTGCTGATGAGTCCCAAATATAGGACGAATCGACCGTCCAGGGCTCTCTGCATTCTGTTGAGGTCGAATAAAAAGCTCGATGAATTACTTAATAATTGTTCAAATCCTCCTACTATTTCTGTTCATATATATATATATATATATATATATATATATATATATATATGTGTATATAAAAGTGTGTGTATGTGTGTGTGTGTATACTTATGATTATAACTAAATATTCTTTTTTTGAAATTAATTTAATTTAAATTGCGATACAGAAATGTCTATATTTCGAGATTTACCTCATCTTGTTGTGAAAATGATTTTTAATCAACATTGCGTGATGACGAGATATAATCTCGAAAACAAAGAAATTTCCGTGTCGCAATGTAAATTGTATTAATTTTAAATAAAAACAAAATTAATTATAATTATATTTTGCTCTATGATATATGTTGTATTGAGCACTTTTTAAAAATAGTAAATGCTGGAGAACTCAGAATTCTAAAACTGTTGGTTCTCTTTAGCTGGATATATATATATATATATATATATATATATATATATATATATATATATATGTGTGTGTGTGTGTGTGTGTGTGTGTGTGTGTGTGTGTGTGAAACGTATATAAAAGTATGCGTATGCAATTATTATCGTGAAATAATAGAAAATTTAAATGTATGTGTGTTTCTTTTTGCAATGTTATATATATGTATATATATATATATATATATATATACCAGGATCATAAAAACATATATATATACACCACGATTATAACAATATATATATATCTGTGTGTGATGGTGTAAATCTGCGGTACCCCGTAAACTTGAAATAACTAATAGGAAAAGACAGCCTGCGGCTAACGCATTTTCTGATAATATAATACCCGCACATCTGTCAATCGATACATTCTACGTAGAGTTATTTCCTCTGACCGTATTTTTTCCTTTCTTCCTTTCTTTTTCTTTTTCTCGTCTAAAGGCGGCGCTGTCGGTAGAGAAGTAGATCCAAATCGCTTCCCATTAGACGAAAACTAATTTAATTACACTTCACTTTCTCACCGACAGAATGTCCTCGCCATCTGAAATTGCCCTCCACCTCTTAAAAAAAGAAGAAAAAAAACGTACCTGTTTTATGAGTAAACATTGAATTGAATGTAATTATTTCTGTTAGTTTTCAGAGCACTTAATTTTCGATGGAAAAAAGGGCCAAGTTTTGAATATTTATGTACAAGAACATTTTAATATAAATATACTAAAGATCAGAGGAAATACATTCCTAAACATTTATATACGTATATGTGCATGTGAATGAGTGTGAATAATTTGCTATGGAAATGTATGCAGTGTTTATTTATAAAAATAAATCAACCATGAAGTTGTGTATAAACAGTTTGCACCTTGCTGTATACGAGGATATTTGTTCGAGAGTAAAACGAATAAAAAATTGGGGTTTAAGTAGACTTAATCTAGCATAAAACATTTGGAAAATATCAATAATGAGCTATCAAATCCCAAAGTATGTTGCATATATATATATATATATATATATATATATGTGTGTGTGTGTGTGTGTGTGTGTGTGTGTGTGTGTGTGTGTGTCAACCTACTTAGGCATATATATGTGTGTGTGTGTGTGTGTGTGTTTCAACATACTTAGGCATATATATGTGTGTGTGTGTGTGTGTGTGTTTCAACCTACTTAGGCAATAAGCATTTGTCCGTGTATGTGTGATAAAAATAGGTAAAACGAAATTTTGTACATGCATATATATATATATATATATATATATATATATATATATATATTAGCAGTATAGCCCGGCGTTGCTCGGGTGTAATGGAAGCTTTAAAATTAATCCATGCTCCTGGAGCTCAGGCTCTTTGGACATTGGCACGAAAAAGCAATAGTTGTTTCCAGTTAAAGCGAAACCGTAGACTGAAAGAAAAATGAATGGATGTAAGTCAAATTTTGATTTACTGGTATCAATATCAAATTTTCTGCACTATTGTAAGAACTGCAACCTTGAAACTTCTGAATATCGTTTCTTATGTCTTTGTCTATGAGTGTATCAAATTTGATTAAAATCAGACCACTCCTTCTATAACTCGATTTTTTCGATTTTCGATATTTATCGGGGGCACCTTGACACAAAACCTAGCTAAGAACACTCGCAGTCGCTTATATTACAACTGTGTATGTATATATATATATATATATATATATATATATATATATATACACACTCCCGGCCATAATTATTAGGCCACCCCATTTTTTGTAAAGAAATGATGTATTTCACACTATTTTTAGTATTTATTGTCAAGTGAATAATTGTAAGTGAAAATAGAATGTTTCTTTTGTTAATACTGCACAATAACATGCGCATCAACTGAACTATTCTGGTATCCAGTTTTTGTGCTCTCTTCCCCATTCTAGTCGCTTCTTATTATTGGCTGGCCGAAGCAAAGGTTTCATGGCTGCCTTGTAAAAATTTTCCAAAGTAATAATTACAAAAGAACCATTCTATTTTCGTTTAGAATTATCCACTTGGCACTAAATTCAAAAAATCGTATGCAATACATAATCTTTCTTTCAAAAACTAGGGTCACCTAATAATTATGGCCGGTAGTTTTTTTGTTTTTTTTTAATCATATCACCCCGAGCAAGGCGGTAACGCCACTGATGCGCAGGGGGCTACGTAAGAGTAAAAAGATTGGAAAAGAGAAAACCGGAAACTACATCCTAACCAGGGAACAAGAGATGAGCCTCTTCCCCTGTTCAATAGACGTGGGTGGAGTGTGAACCGGGCGATAGTTTACTCTATCTACACCAATTGAAAAAAAAACGTAAAAAGATTGGAAAGTATAGAAAGCCGGAAACCACATCCTAACCAGGGAACAAGAGATGAGCCTCTTCACCTGTTCAATAGACGTGGGTGGAGTGTGAAGTGTATACATGAATAGAATACGTAAAGAGCAATTAGGATAAAAGTGTCTTTATTCTAACATGTTTTACTTTAACAAGATTCATTTAAAAATATTTTTTTAAAAATTCAAGAGATAAAACATTCATACATGATTCTTTCATTTCATTTTATTAAAAAAAAAAACAGAAAATTATTCCATCGACACGCATATGCAATGCTTGCTACATATTTTGAATGAAAATGTATTTCAACACTGCCATTCACACATACTAACGTTACCGAAATTTTTTTAAAATCATTTTACCGCAAGCAAGGTAGAACTGCCACTGGCGTGCAGGGGATTAAAGAAGAGATGAAAAAGTGGGACAGATTACAGGGGAGTCAGAGAATGAGGAAGAAAAGAATGAGAATACAGTTGTGAAGAGAGATGCCTGAAAGTGGAGTGGAAAGGAAGAAGAACATGATACAAGGGTTGTCATAGAAAGGATGTGAGTCAAGAAGATAAGAGATGGCAATTGACTTTGCATTTAAATTCATGAAGATTGTAGCTTTCAGGGAAGTGTACGGAAGAGAATTCCACAGGAGGGAAGTGCGAGCAAAGAAGCTCCTAGAGTAGAAGTTGCGGTTACATTATATTTGTTTCACTATAAAAGGGTGAGACCTAGCCGCTAGTCTAGTAGCTCGACTAAATTCATGCAGAAGGGACACCATGGAGCTAAGTTCATCAGAGCAGATACCGTGAAAGTATTTTTAGAAGAGATAGAGGGAAGCCACATTATATCGGTGAGAAAGTGACTGCAATTGAACTATCAGGTCGGAATCAATTACATTACAAATTCTTCGTTGGATTTTGTCAAGAATCACGAGATGAATAGCAGGGGCACCCGACCAGATGTGACAGCAGTATTAAACGCAAGGGCGGATGGTATGTTTATATATGTGTAAGATGGATTTAGAAGAGAAAAACTTCCTATCTCTACAAAGAGAACCAACCTTCCGAGCAGGAGTTTTTGCTATAGAGTCAATGTAGACATTCCACTTGAGGTCGGCTGATAGGTTTCGGCCTAGGAAGCGCAGTGTTTTGCTTTCATGGAGACTAGCCTCATCCATTCTGACGGGGGTAGGAGCTGTTGTCTATGGTGGTTAAATGATAGCATCTTCGTTTTGGAAGCATTAAAATTTACGAGCCAATTATTTCCAAAGTCTACGACAGATTTGAGATCCTTTGCTTTGTCAACCTCAGGAGATTTTTTTTATCGAGGCGGGAATAAACTGTTGTGTCGTCAGTATAAATGCCTACTTGGGATCTGATTACATCAGGGAGATCGTTGATGAAGATCAGAAAAAGCGTAGGACCTAGAATAGAGCCTTGAAAGACACCCGAGTTCGTATGATAGTATCTGCAAGCGTGCCTATTCAATACTACCTTCATTACGCGATTTCAAAAAAAGACTAAATTAGATCAAACACTCGTCCAATTTTACCACAGCCACGTAGCTTGTGCAGAAGGCCAGCATGCCAGACTCTGTTAAATGCTTTGGAGATATCTGGTGCAATAGCTCGAGTTTCGCCGTTCTTATCGAGAGCCTGGTATATATACGCTGTGCTGGACGTTAACATATCAGCAGTAGACCTAGTGAGGCGGAAACCAAACTATCAGAAAAGAGACCATGGGCTATGAGGTGTTGAACCACTTCAATATTAATAATAGCCTAGAACACTTTGGCAAAAATCGGTAGGAGTCTGATAGGGCGATAATTAAAGAGGTCTTAGTGTTCTCCAGCGTTCTTAAATACAGACAGCACATTAATTATTGATTATTATTTGATTAAAGGCGGGGTTGAGGGCCTGCTGTTATTTAACAAATTTTTACAGAACCGCCAATAGTCTTTTGAGCCGAACTTGCGAGATGCTATACGCTATTTTATTCTTTCAACAAATAACAGCTGAGCCTCATTTAGGATCCTCTTAGACTAATTACGAGCAGAGACAAAAAAGCGCCTATTGTTAATCAGAGTAGCCTCTCAAGACGCTACACAGCAGTATAAACAAAGTCAAATCAACACAATTTTCGATTCTACGTAAATAACCATCTCTGCTCTGAAATGTATCGTAATGTCAACAAATTTAAACATACGGAAAATCCCAAAATGGTTTTACAACCGACATATTGAAATTATTTGTTTGAATATTATTTTTAATCAATACTCGGCTTCATCTTACATAGGCTTGATTTGACTTCGTTTGACTATGCTATAATTCGTGGTCGACTGGTCGAAGACGCACCAGATCAATTAGTGGCTTCCCTATGTTGATAGGGGTCGCAGGTTCGTATCCTGCCGAATGACACACATTTTCTTACAAAATTTATCGTAAATAATCAGGCCAGTAGAAATAAATATAGAAATATACTGTTTAGTTAAAAATAGAATATCTACTCAAATGCTCAAACAAATAATTTCATATATACCTATATAAAGCGTTGACTGGCGTGTGTATACACCGCTTATATATGACACGCTAAAATTTCTTTTTTTCTCATTCTATGGCTTAGGGAGTAGCGACTCCAACTGACACCAAATCGGTCGAGTTTCAATCCCGGCCAAAAGCAAAAAGATGTCTGACAAAACTGATGAAATGTGATAGAGTGAAACAGGCTTGTATGTAGATGACAAATTTTTATATATATATATATATATATATATATATATATATATATATATATATCTTTTAGAAAAGATTTTAGATTTATTACAATGGGTAATATATATTTCACTGCATATTGCGGCTCTTCAGATCCAAATGGTACAACAGCTGATCCTCAAAATATCCGCACCCCCTAATTATTTTACATAGACGCTCACATGTCCATATTTAGAATAGACATTTGTAACGGTTATTTACGAAAAATTAGTTTTTTTTTTTTTTGTTTTTTTTTTAATCATATCATCCCAGGCAAGGCGGTAACGCCACTGATGCGCAGGGGGCTATGTAAGGGTAAAAAGAATGGAAAAGAGAAAGCCGGAAACCACATCCTAAACAGGAAACAAGGGATGAGCCTCTTCACCTGTTCAATAGATGTGGGTGGAGTGCGAACCGGGCGATAGTTTAGTCTATCTACTCCAATTGAAAAAAAAAAGAAAAAAAATAATAAAAAAGGAAAAGAGTGAAAAGATTGGAAAAGAGAAAACCGGAAACCGCATCCTAAACAGGAAACAAGGGATGAGCCTCTTCACCTGTTCAATAGATGTGGGTGGAGTGTGAACCGGGCGATAGTTTGCTCATTTAAAAAAGAACCTCAAATAAGAGAAAAAAAAGCAAGAATAAAGAGAAAGTAGACGATTGATTAATGGAAAGAAGAGATAAAATGGAGAAAACAGAAAAAATATTACTATGTTAAATTTAGTTCTTTTGGGCTCGTCTCTATCGGAATTTACCAGGATAGTATACCAAGTGTACTACGTTATATATATATATATATATATATATATATATATATATATATATAAAGCGATTTATAGATAAGTCGAGACCCAAAAGCGAGGGAAATTTTCGTGATTTTATCCATAGTACCGACTGAGACCTATATGCGTACAATGAGCTATTTGCATTACATGGGGAGGATGAAAGTACTATTAAAGGCTTTTTATAATGTATGTAGGTGGCCTTTGTTTTTTGTTTTTTTGTTTTTTTTATTCTGTATTAAGAAATAAATTTTTTATGCCATCTTAAATGTTTTGTTGCTTATCATTATATCCTATGATGTATGTTATAAAAAATTATGGGTCCTAAATATGACAATAAACTGCATCCAGAAGCAAGGCCTCTGATTTGGAGGTTGTGAGGTACATGGAACTACCTCTTAATTGCTGTTGTTCCCAGGTCCACTCTGATTCAGAGTGGTAGGTTAGAATCCCAGCCATGAGCAGATAGTTAACCCCAAACTAGGTTCAAAACACTATGAAAGTATAAAAATACACTTTTATAGAAATATATCGATCAAATATACTTTCATATAAAAATACACATTTTTGAAGGAAAAATATTACCAAAAATACGTTTTTGAAAGAAAAATATTACCAACTATACATTTTTGAAGAAAAAACATGTTACCATAACACGTTTTTGAAGGGAAAAAATATTCTCAGCAAAACATTTTTGAATACAAAACTAGAAGACATTTTCAGTTTTCTGAAATAAAAAAGAATAAAAACTAATTTTAAAGAATAGTCACTAATTTTTACTATCTTTATGGCTGCATTTGAAATCCACGTCTGAAAAATGGCACGTTTTCTAAGGCTAACCACAAGTCGACCCATTTTTTAGTATCGTTATAAGAAAGTGCTGCTCAGCCAGGCCATGTGCCATCGATCGGAACAGAAGATAATCATACGGGACAATGTCTAGTTAATACAGCAGATGAGGTAGGACTTCCTATATAAGCGTTTCCAGGTAATTCTTCATCTGTTTTGTTACATGTGGCCTAGCGTTTTCATGTTCCAAAATCACTTTGTCGTGTCTTTGCTTATATAGCAGCCGTTTTTCTTTAATGCTCGGCTCAAACGCATCAATTTTAGCTGATAGAAATCTCCTGAGATGGTTCTATGGTCGGTCTGAACAGCTCATAATAAACTACACCCAACTGATCCCAGTAAATGCAGAGCAGAAGCTTCGAACCATGGATATTCGTTTTAGTTGATTCATGACCGCGCTCACCCCACGATCTTCTACCCTTAGTGTATCCAGTTTTCTTCGACGGTCACGATACGATGCAAAAAACTTTCCTTTTTTGTTGTTGCAGCAGCTGTTCAGACGTGTCAAGTCGCCATTTGACGTCTGTCGACTTCAACTCGTACGGCACCCAATGTCTTTGCCTCTGAATCATTCTTAATGCTTCAAATGTTTCGAAACTGTTATGTGATCAACTAATGATTTTAGAAGCTCAGATTGCGCCTGACAGGAGTATTCATGAAATAATGCCTCCAATTATTCGATTTCAATTTTTTTCGGCGTGCTAGAGCTTTTTTTATCTTCAACATCAAAATTATTATTTTTGAAGCGTCTAAACCAATCTCTGTATGTCATTTCCAACAGGGCATAATCACCGTAAGTCTCAAAAGAATTCTGAGTGCTTCAGCTGCAAATTTCTTTTGAATAAAGTAGTTCAGTAAAATTCTCCGCGAATACACGTTCTTTGGCACAAAATACATGTTTACACTTCGTCGAAATGACATACAGTGAATTTTAAGCTTGCTTTTAGTACTTCTTTATAGATGCGTTACCATCTGAAACTAGACGCACGCAATTTTAGGAACGCCATCTGTTGCAAAACAGCAAGAATTTATTCAAGGTCCTAAGATTATTGACTAAGACTTTTGTTGTTTTAGATGTAGTAGTAAAAAGAAAATGGTAACATTTAAAATTTCCAGCATCCCTGGTTCGTGCGCATGTGTAGTTGCACCAACATAACGAACTTCGTCTGATGAAGTCCTAAAGGATGAAACTCGCCACATAAAAAACTTTTTCCACTTTGATATATATATATATATATATATATATATATATATATATATATATATACTACCGGTCATAATTACTAGGCCACACCAGTTTTTTAAAAAAATCATGTATTTCATACTATTTTTAGTATTTATTGCCAAGTGGATAATTCTAAATGAAAATAGAATGGTTTTATTGATATTGTTACTTTGCAAAATTTTACAAAGCAGACAGGAAGCCTTTGCTTCGGCCAGCCAATAAGAAGAAGAGACTAGCATGGAGAAGTGATCACAAAAACTGGACACCAGAACAGCTCATTTGATGCACATATTATTGTGCAGTATTGAAAAAATTTCATATTTTAATCACTTCTCGGCCTTCGGATCAGGATCAATACGCGGAATATGTTTTACACTTTAATTAAGAAATAAGGCGGCTGGCCCTGGGGATTTCAGTTCTGAAGTAACACCTTCTTAACTGCATTAAAAGTGGGCGAGTTTGTGACTGGGTTATTTTTGCATTGGCCGATGGCTGATTCCTATAAAGAACGGCCTTGTTATTAAATTTCATCACAGTGAACGCGTGGTAACTATTCTCCACATTAATCAATATAGAAAGCAGCGGTACCATGGATTCCAACCCTAGAGCAGTACATACTTCGATTAACTAAAAGAGGAAGGTTCGGTGGACTATCGACGCCAGCGGAATATATTTTTTGCGGGGACCAAGTAGTTTTAAAACTGGCCACTAGCAGCCTCATGTTAAGAACGACATTGTCACATATAGGAGTAGAGTCAATAACGTTTCTAGTTCATTTGGCCTGAGAAGCATATTTTGGCTCTGTAACTCCACTTTCAAGTGGATCGTATCCCCAGATACTATTCTCCCTTGAGAGTGAGATAGTGTCATTATATGGTGGATGAGGAAGTGGAAGTGGAAGTGCGAACAGACTGGGTTATTTTGGGACTCTGGTTCTACGTGGTACTCCCACGTGAAACACTCACTCTTGACTAGGCTTTGTAGTCTATACCGATCAAGTTGGAAGGCGGATAAATATCATCGCTTCTCGACTTTTTGGCCAGAGAGGCGCACATTAGCTAGTGAAAGCTTGAGTTTGAGGAAATCACTCTTCCTCTGGAATGTACTAAGGTCATTTACCCGGAACTTCGACTTTAACATTGACTTACCTACCTAATCGACCGATCTAGAAAAATATATGGTACTGGAGTGATGAGCCGCAGCCAGAACGTCATGTTATGGTGCACTTGTTCCTATTTTGTGCGTGTCTAGTTGTTGCCGTGTTGAATAGGTGAGAACGGCGGTCTGGGGGAAGCAGTGAGCGTTATCCAGGCTGGAGCCGAGCGTGAGTGCAATACTCAATTGTAGGGGAAAATATTTAAACGAGACCTTCGAAGGCTGAAAAAAAGTTACATGAACAACGTCAGTCAGTCATTACTTGTTTCGGCATTTACCCGAGATCAATTGAACTGACTCTGCTATACGAATTAGACACGTTTTGAACAAAAGCTGATCAAGCTTAACCGTCGGAGGCAACTGAGTCAGTAAGAGCTGATAAATCTCAGATCAAGCGGTCGTCCCATTCAAACGGACCTGCAATTTCATAGTAGGTATTTCATTGAAAATTTGGATCCAAAAGCTGTCCCTAGCCTAGCTACACTTTAGGATAGTGCGATCCGAGCAGTGATCTGGTTAGAGCGACGAGATATTCACTTTCTACACGCAACCCAATTCGGTGGTGCCAGTGTCGCAACGAGGACGTATGAGTGGGTGTTTGACTAGCAGAGGTAAAATACGTCGTCATGAATTGATCATCTAATGAGGTTGCACAGCCTATTCTGAACCATTTTGTAAGCCAGCAAGGGCTCGTTCCCACTGTTCAGCTCAGATATACAAGCCCTTTGACCCCAGTAAGTTCTTCGTTCTCTCGAAAGATGCCTATATTCATTACAGAGATCAGTCAATTAAGTGTCCTACGTGATACACCTTTGGGCGATCATCTCTTTCGAGACATGACCAACTAGGCAGAAAATTTTCCCGCAGGAGGTTGCTATTTCTTTCTACGGTAGACTGGTTATTAACCAGGTTATAGAACCCAGTCTGTCTTGCTATTCAACCCATAGCTCGAGAAAAAATTTTGGATTCATATCTTTCCTAATGGTATTTACGTGTATGTGAATGCAACGATCTCAACTGGAATTCGAACTCAGCTCTGCGATTTCACAGTCCAAGCTGATATCCATTGCACCACAACGTACGCAAATTCGCCGGTTAATAAATCGGGTTAATATTTCAGAATCAGAACTTGGGGAGTGGCTAAGGTGCTGTGATGCCGATGGCTTCGATGTCGGCAGGCCTTGTTCCTTACTGAACAAAACCGAAGCGACGCAATCTAGACTGAAGGCGTCGCCGACAGAACTAAGAGTTCTTTCTTCTTCGTAAAGGACCGTGTCTTCTTTGTCAGGGACCGTGTCCGTGGAAATCATAATTTCGCAATAATAATAGACTCTCCTGAGACCCTATTTATTCTGATATATGATATGACTGCCAGTCAGTCTGCCACTGCTGCCTTTACAATGCGTCGATATTAGTGAGAATCTGCATGACCTGCTCCTTCTAAGCATACTTTATCGTTGACGAAATGTTCATCCCAGCTAAACAAAATGGCGTTGCTATATCCTTTCTTCAGTTTTACATAGTGATTGCAAACATGTTTTTTGCAGACTCTCAACAAAATTCCACGAAATTTTACCTTGGGACGGTAAATGAACAGAAAATGGATAATATTTTCCCGAAAGGTATTATAATGAGCATTCATCATCTAAATTAGGTATTCTCAATTTGATTTTTTTTTTTTTTACCTTTTATAGGATATGTGTTGTGGTGCATTGGAAATCGGCTCGGAATAAGAAATCGGGGAGCAGAGTTCGAATTCTAATTGAATTCGTTGGATTCACTCACACGTAGATCAATCCATTTCTTCCCCCTCGTCTATGGGTTAAATATCAGGACTGATTGGGTTTTATAGCCTTGGTTGGCAACCAGTCTACCGCCGAAAGAAATGGCAACTTACTGTCGGAAAATCTTCCTCCTGGTCACTTATGTCTTGAAAGAGACATGATCGCCCAAATGTGTATGACATGTGGCACTTAACTGACTGATACATAATGTGATTCACCTCAGTGTAAATTTTGTCGCAATAAAATTTATTTTCAATATGTCATATATCTAACAATACATAATATCCTCGTATCTCTCTCTCTCTCTTTCTCTCTCTCTCTCTCTCTATATATATATATATACATATATTGATTATTTAAGCTGCTTTCCATCTTTTATTTAAGTTTCGTCAAAAATGATAGACAAGGTGCTATGGTTAAGACTGTATATAATTTTTCATGCGAACTTATTAGTTTTTTTATTTATATTTCTATACATTTAAAAGTAAAATAAAATTCATCTGTGATTATGGCGAAAGGTATAGCCAAAAGCGCTTGTATATATATAATACATTCGTAAATTTTTTTATATTTTTATATAATTTAACCACTGAAAATAAAAATATTATAAGTTCACATGAAAAATTATATTAAAAAATTAACTAAAGTAGCTTGCTTAACAACATTTTCATATATATATATATATATATATATATATATATATATATATATATATATATATAATTAATTTTGTTTTTTAATTAGAAATACATTGCGAGATACAGAAATTTCTATGTTTCTATCTCGTCATCAGGCAATGTTAGATCATAGTTGTGAAACTGATTCACATTTAAATATAAGAAACAATACGTTTGTTATTTATAGATATGGGAAGACATAAAAATTTATGCATGTTCAATTTAACTAATCAAAAGAGCAATTCACTTTAAATTTGTAAAAAGGTTTATATTTTGGGGGAATACATGATTTCTTCTTTCAAACTTAACGGCCAAAATGTCAACTTAATTTTTAAAACCCCTGTCTAGCCTCTATTTTCGTTGATGTATCCATTATTGTTACAATTTTGTTCAGCTTTCTCTATATCCCAACATTTTCTAAAACAAAAAAGAAAAAAGAGACGAAAAAAGAAAGAAAATATTTTGTATTTTTGTTCTAACTTAAAGCGACCTTTGAATATAATATACTATTTTTATTTCGATTCAGAATACATTTTATTCTAATTCTTTAAACATTTTAATTTATAAATAACATTTTTAATAACCATTTATATATATATATATATATATATATATATATATATATATATATATATATATATATATTTTAATTCAGATACTTTAATCCAAGTGAAAAAAGCAGGAAGGTAAATTCCAAAAACCCGATCCTAATTAATATTAAAAATTTTATTTTAATATTAAAAAATGATACAGGAAAAGAGCTCCATGTAATAAAATATTACAGAGCAAATATATATATATATATATATATATATATGCTCTCATTACGATTAAGCTCTCTAGAGAAGAAAACTTTTAAAATAGTTTCCACTTCTGCAATATATGCGTGACTCTTCAGAAATCAGAGTTCTTTCGGTGACTGGAGCTTAGATCACGGCCAGAAACAAATCAGAGAAGGGAAATTTTAACGTGTTGTATATAATCAGTGTATACACACGACAGCCACCGAAAGAACTCAATTCATTTATATTTCTTTATATTTCACAGGAACGCTTAAGAAAATCTGATGATAAAAAATAAAATTCTTTAGAAATCACATTACCGGAACGATCTCGCTGTAAGAGAGGCTCTTTATATTAAACATTTCTCTTCTACTATCAACTTCACCTTATTTAACAGAAGGAGTCCAGTTTCAAACGTTTTGTTTTTGTAATAAAAAGACATTTACTCGCATTCCAGTCGCGGTCAATTAGCGAGGGCTCGGAATAAACGCTTCTGTTCAAAACAACAACAAAAGAAAATAAAATGAAAACAGTTAAACAGACAAAACACAAAGAAAAAAAAGCTTCTTGAAAAGTGCTAAGGAATAGAACGAAAGTACCTGGGACAATGTAAACGTTGGAAAATGTTTGTACTTTCTTACTACTACTACTACTACTACTAAACGGATAAACGTAAGGACGCGGGGAAAACTAAATAAATTTATTATTAATTTGTAAAATTTTACAAGGCAAAGAAGCAAAGACAAACTTGTCCGAATCACCCTACATTTTCTTCATTCTTTCATTGATGAAACTGCAATATAGGTAATTATTAACTATTTATAAATTCACTTGATCCACATATTATTGAGCAGTATTAACAAAAGAACTATTCTACTTTAATTTACAATTATTCACTTGGCAATTATTATTAAAAAATAGTAATAATAATAAATACTAAAAAATAGTAATAAAATGGCCTAATAACTATGGTAGTGTATATATATATAAATCATTTCACCCCAAGTTTGGACCGCCACTAGTGCACAAGCGTTATAGTAGTGAGAGAAAGACTATTCATACTATTTTTAGTATTTGTAGCTGAATGAAAATAGAATGCTTCTTTTGTTATTACAACTTTGCAAAATCTTACAAGGCAAAGAAGCAAAGACAAACTTGTCCGATTCACCCTAAATTTTCTTCATTCTTTCATTAATGAAACTACAACATAGGTAATTATTAAATATTTATAAATTCATCTCATGCACATGTTCTTGTGCAGTATTAACAAAAGAACCATTCTATTTTCATTTAGAATTATTGGCAATAAATACTAATACTTGGCAAGAAATACTAAAAAATAGTATGAAATACACATTTTTTTTAAACACTGGAGTGACCTAATAATTATGGTAGTGTACTTTTGCCCGTGTAGCAAATCAGAGACACGACTAGAATATTTTTGAGGCACCTCGACGTAGTGTGATGGTTAACAAGCCTCACTCGCTCGATCTCTCCAGATCTATTACAACTGAGTTGTGAGTTCTATCTTCACTGGCCGGTAGAGTACATAGATAGATAGATAGATAGATAGATAGATAGATAGATAGATAGATAGATAGATAGATCTACAGGGTGCGATGGGTAAATTGTTGCTATTTGCCTTGTAAAATTTGCAAAGTAATATTAATAAAAGAACCGTTCTATTTTCATTTACAATTATTCACTTGGCAATAAATACTAAAAAATTATATGAAATACATAATTTTTTAAAACACTGGGGTGGCCTAATAATTATGGTTGGTAGTGTACATACGTGTACATGGGTTAGAATACTCGCTTTTCGGGACGCGGGTTAAATCTCACGGCGGTCAATTTATGAAGAACGTGACTTCTTGGTGATTATCTGCTAACAGAGGCGGTCCCAGCGGGCGACCATTTTGGTAAGTGTTCTAAAAACTTCTGAGCAAAATTAGGTAGATGCAGTTATTTCGGACCTGTCGTTGCATAGTTGCAGTATAAACCGCAAGTGGGTCCTCAAATGTACCTAAACGTTTGAAATTGGGATTGGCTATCCGCCCACGCAGATAGGCACATTCGGAGACAAGTGGACAGCCATTACAGTATGTGTACGCACCAGTATATGCATGAAATCCGTTGATAATTTGATCGTTGAATGCTTATCAAAGAGCTTCTTTTTTTTATAACTATATATAGTAAGATGAGTTAACATGTTTCATTTGTTTTAACATACAATTTATATGTTTTTATTTCATTCACTTAGTTAAGTGCCATACGTCTTTATTTCATTCACTTTGTTTTTATTTCATTCACTTAGTTAAGTGCCATATGTCTCTTTCGAGACATGATCGCTTAGGCGATCATGTCTCAAAGAGACATGACTGACTGGGCAGAAGATTATCCCGTAGTAGGTTGCCATTGCTTTCGGCGGTAGCATGGTTGCCGATCAAGGCTACCGAACCCAATCTGTCCTATTATTTAACCCATAACTAGAGGGAAGAGACGGATTAATACCTTTCCCATAGTTATTTGCGCGAAAGTGAATGCAACGAATTCGACTGGAATTTGAACTCATTTCATTACACAGGTAAAAACACACATTAGATAAGTTGTTGAAATTAGAATGGTGTTTATTCTTCTCTCGACAGGGATAATAACGAGATATTTAATGGTTGAAAAATTAACATTTGAGAAAAAAAGAAAGAATATTATGTTTGTCCGATAAAGAACAAAATAGAAATTGACGAGCTAATAAACATGACGCCACAAAGAATTGATGGAGATGCACGTCAGACTGGACATATTTGGGAAAGCCTTGAGAGTAATCAAGAATCTTTACTGGCAGCAAACCGTTTGCATACCGACAGGTAATGAATTGAGTAGATATGCATAGATAGAAAGGGGCGTAAGACAAGGATGTGTCTTTTCACCGGATCTGTTCAACTTGTACAGCGAGAATATTTTGAGGACCCTAGAAGTTATGCCTGGATTCGTAAACGGCCACAATTTAAACAACCTAAGGTACGCAGATGACAGAGTGCTGATAGCAGACACAGAAAGGAAACTACAAGACCTCCTACAGAAGGTAGCTGAAGAAAGGCCTAGAAATAAACTGCAAGAAAACCGAATGCATGGTCATCAGTAAAAAGGGAAACCCAATATGCCAAATACAGGTCGGGTATACTAGAATCAAGCAGGTACAAAAGTTTAAATACCTGGTAAGTGTTCTAACAGGAGACGGAAAGTGCGACACAGAGATCCGAAGGCGAATTGGCATTGCGAAGGAAGCATTCCAGAAATTGAGTATGGTATTAATAAAAAAGACAATTTCGCTAGAAACAAGGAAGAGAGTACTGGCTTGCTACGTGCTGTCCGTCCTTCAGTATGGCAGTGAATGCTGGACAATATCATCAAAGATGAAGGAAAAACTTGAAGCAACTGAAATGTGGTTCTACAGAAGGATGCTGCGAATATCATAGATCGAGCATGGGAGCAATGATGAGGTCTTGGAAATGATAGAAACAAAAAGGAAATTAATAGTGAGCATCAGGACGAGATAGCTGAAGTTCCTGGGAGAGGCAATGAGGAAGGAGGGCTTGGAGAACCTGATACTAACAGACCAGATACAGGGGAAAAGAGATAGTGGAAAGCAACGGATAACATATTTGAAGGACCCAATCAGGTGGATGACGGAACGAGGTTTGTATGGTGTAACAGGAGAAGGCGTGCTCAGAGCCACCAGGAATAGGGAAACGTGGAAAGCCATGATCGCCTCCGTACTGAAGGAACAGGGCACATAAAAGAAGAATAAACATTGTCAAGCTAAATATGCCAATAGTAAAACAGTTATTCGCACGTACAGGAGACATTCCGATTTCAGCGTAATCTGTTTTGTTCGCTTTTGAACTTGTTGGGGCCTCGATAATGCTTGTCAAATTAGCCTTGTGCCAAACGCAAACAAAGTCCCCAAAATTTAAAATATCAGAAGGTCCTGAAAACACATAAGTGGAATTTTTGTTAACCGAACACTAACATGAATTTGTAATATAAGTAAAATTTTTATTAACAGAATAACAAAATTCTATGAAAAATATAATGTTTATAGAGAAAATGCTGACATGCATTTTCTCTATAAACATTATATTTTTCATAGAATCTTCTGTTAAGTGCCATACGTGATACACGCTTGGGCGATCATGTCTCGAAAGAGACATGACTGACTGGGCAGAAGATTATCCCGCAGTAGAATGCCATTGCTTTCTGCGGTAGACTGGTTGCCGACCAAGGCTATAGAACCCAATCTGTCCTGCTATTTAACCCATAACTGGAAGGAAGAGACGGATTATCACGTATGGCATTTGACTGACTGACCGACTTTCGCAGGCATTTTAATTTTTTAGGTGTGAAAATAAATTGACTGGCATAATAGATTTATTTTCTATTTTTTATCCAATTAGCATCTAGAATTTTACTTTTCACAATGACTTGTTTTTGTTTTTAATTGTTTGGATCCGATTTTGCGGGGGTGAAATTTTACTTTTTTTCGTTTGAGTTAATTGTTAGGTGATATAGGATTTGTATCCTATAAACTAATGCCCTTGGTAAAGATATGAATCTACCCCATCTAGGCGCTACACCAGGAGATTAACTAGCAAAGTAGAAGTCTTCTTCTTTTATCTGCCGTCTCCTTTCAGGACGTAGACGATCACGGTCCTCCACATTTACCTATCTCTCGTCGTTTTTAATACCTCTTCTCCTGTTTTACCACTCAATCCCCGTTCCTCCATCCATCTGTTAAAGTCCATCAAATATGTCCCGTTGCTTTTCCTTGTCTCTCTTCTGCTCTATCCGTTCCGCGAATATCAAGTTCTCCAAGCCGTTCTTCCTCATTGCATGTCCCAAAAATTTAAGCTGTTTCTTCCTGATGTTAAATATTCGTTTTCTTCTCGTGCCCATCCTCTCTTTATTAAGAAAACAAATTTCATAATTATTAAATTTTTAAAAAGATTAGTGATTGCAAAGACGAAAACACAAAAAGAAAACTAAAAATAATACAACCTAACATAAGCAAACTTAATTCAAAAGCCAAGACTTTCTATGCCTACATTTATTTAATATTTCCGTTTATTTCCGACACGAGTATAGTTATTATCTCTTTTATATACATATATATATATATATATATATATATATATATATATATATATATATATATACAGTACTGTGCAAAAGTATTAGGACAATTTAGGACAATTTAGGACAAGAACTATTTTATCTTTTATGAGGCATCAAAATAAAGTTTAAAATCAACGCTGTCCTAACACTTTAGCACACTCCCGGTAGTGTGCAAAAGTATTAGAACAGGGGTGATTTTCCTAAAAACCTCACTGAAATTCAAATACATGGCAAAAAGCCAAGTAAATTACTAATAAATATTGATTATTTCAAACTAGGTGTAAAAGAAATGTATTTAAAAGAATTTATATTTTATTTTTCCTATTTTCTATTAAACAAGTTATCTTGAAACTAATCTATTGAACGTGTATGGGATATTTTGGATAAAAAAATTGATAAATAATATGTATACTTACTATTATATAGTAATGTTACTTCGCAAGACACACTTTGGGAATAAATGCAAGCTGCTCGGCAAGAGATACCATTAGATACATTGAAGAAGCTTGTGATGCCAATTCCTGACAGAATGAAGGCTGTGATGAAAGCAAAAGGCTGTTATACTAAATATTAAATTTATTTTGTAACAAGTATTTTTTCTTATTAAAGCATTTGCTGAGTAAATCCAATAAAATTACTTTAATTAAATTGTTTATTTTCTGTCAGTATGCCTCATAAAAGATAAAATAGTTCTTGTTCTGATACTTTTGCACAGCACTATATATATATATATATATATATATATATATCTTTAAACAAAATAGACGTCATAATTATCCAGATGAACCTTTCGGCCAACACTTTCAAAGGGTACGTTGGCTTTATTAAAAAGGGGTCAAAAATAGAGGACATAAAAACAATGGTAAAACTTACAATACTGGGAGAAGCTGGAATTCGATTAAAAATAAACTTTATTCAATAGATATTAAAATGTAAAGAGGGTGTAAACATGCAATTCCACAAGAGTGAAATAAAAAATAAAAAATGTGACACTCACAATCAATCCAGTAATTGTAAGGAGCGTCTCCCTATTCCTGATGGCTCTTAACACGCCTTCTCCTGTTACACCATGGAATCCTCGTTCCGTCATCCACTTGATTAGGTCCTTCAAATATGTCATCCGTTGCTTTTCACTGTCTCTTTTTCCCTCTTTCTGGCTTGTTAGTATCAGGTTCTGTAAGCCCTCTTGCATGTCTCAGGAACTTTAGTTGTCTCTTCCTGATGCTCAGTATTAATTTCCTTTTCGTTTCCATTCTTTCCAAAACCTCATCATTGCTCACATCCATGATATCCGCAGTATCCTTCTGTAGAACCACATTTCAGTTACTTCAAGTTTTTCCTTCATCTTCAATGATACTGTCCAGCATTCACTGCCATATTGAAGAACTGGCATCACATAGCAATCCAGTATCATTTTCTTTGTTTCTGGGCTCAAATGTTGTCTGTCGTTTCTGTCTGCCGATAGTTGCGTATAAACAACCAAACAAAGAAAATGTTAAATGCGCATAAAAGTGCCACAACGAAAAATGTCATTTCTTTAGATTTTTCCTTTTTGTTTTAAAGAGATTCTTCAGATTCTTTTTTGGGGGAGGCATTCACTTTTTCTTTTGTTTTTGAATTTTTTTTTTTCTCCAATGAATTTCTTTTTTTGCTTTAATTGACCTTCAGCAAATTTTGCCCTTTCTTTATCACTTTCTTTCTTCTTCTTTTTTTTTTTCAAAATCTTCCCTCTCTTTTTTAATTTCTTTTTTTCTCTCTTTCTTTCTGGTTTTCTTTTACCATTGTGATTGGCTCAGACTCCATTTTCCTTTTCTCTTTTTCCAGTCAATTTTAATTTTGGGTTTTTTTTTTCGCGCTCTATTTCTTTCTTTCTTTTTTTCTTTTTTCTATACTATGTATAGCTAGTCGCTTGTATCCTAGGATACATGCCTACCAGTGATGCTTGCTAATCCCCGTTACTGACGCCAGCTCAGGCAAACTTTATGTTTGTTCAATACCCACAGACCCAACCCGCGTCTTATACGGCAAGTATAAAACTGTAACTATAGTCTGCTAACCAAACCTTAGTTACAGTTTCAGAGAGAGAAAGAGAGAGAGAGAAAGAAAGAAAGAGAGAAAGAGTGAGAGCATTGTCTAGCGTGATCAACTATCTATACGCTCAAATTCTCAGTCACGATAACTTGTGACTTCTTACTAACTTAACCATCAAACTCTCACTTCTTTCTCAGTATGGACCCATTAGTCTGCTTCGTGACATAAGCAAACTATTTGAGCCTATAACTAGTGAGAAGATTCCTAAATAGGAACAACCTCTTGAGCTACAAGCAGTACCAGTTTCATTCAGCCTGATCCCCTGCTGATGTTCTATCATATACTTACAGAATCAGTGATGTGCGAAACCAAAGATACATCTTACAGACTATAGCTTTAGATATTCCAAGGGCCTTTGACAAAGTGAGCCCTAAGAGATTACTGCACTGTCTTTCCTAACAGGTAGATTTTTTAAAGTAATTGTTAATAGTCACTCTACTGGGGCCCTAGCAATCAATGCAGACATCCCACAGTGGTCGCTTCTCGGTTCAACCATCTTTCTACTTTACATAAATGAACTACCAAATTTGTGACTATCTATGCTGATAATACAACGATAGAAAACTTCAAATAACCAGAAATTGGCAGCTCATCTCTCCTCTGACCTAGCTCAAATATTATAGTGACGTTACTGGATGGTCATATTCAATGCCTCACAAAATGAACTAGTTAAATTCTATCAGTGGACCCTGAACTATCACAAATCACGATTAATAGATTTTCTTTCAGGGCGGCCCCGTTCATTGAGCGCCTATAAGACTTTAGACTTAACCTTAACCACCACAAATGAAGCTCGTTGTTGTATCGGCGAGGTGATAGAGAAAGTGTTCTGCGGTATTATTCAGCACAATATCCGGTGCTAAACGGATATACACGGAACAGTACAATAATTACAATGACAAACAAGATAGAACTTACAACACAGAGAGGAGGGGTTTAGATTGCAATAGTCGCCGATGTGATCAATCCGAATATTATCCGAATGACACTCGAATATTACGCCACGAATGCTACTATTTTTTACTTAAGTAGACCATTTCAGGACATGGGCCATTCCATCATTGAGAGCGCTGCCAGGGTGTCAGCCACTCTACATACGATCCATCACTAAAGATATTGCAAAAGTGATCGGCTCCCTGTATCGCTCTACTACGTACTCTTCGTGTTATCATCGACATTTAAAAGAGCCGTATTAGGTCTAAAATAAATACCGTCACTATTTCGCAGGTAAAACAGCATAGGGTAATGAAAAAGACCACAAACTTAACGAAAATAAAGTTTTATCGTCAAAATGCTGATGTTATTTTTAAGATGAAAGACCAAAGTATTTTTTAATTATTTTTTTTTAATTTTAATCCTTTCTAACACGTTCAAAATTTTGGTTAACATCTTGTTTTGTTTATGTCATCGCCTTTTCTAACTTTTAACATTGATTTTTTGCGCGTTTTTTTCCGTAGAAACACATTTATTTGAAAATTCTTGTAAAAATCAAATAATTACCCGATTTAATGAAATTTTCAGGACTTATTCAAAAATGAATAAAATTATTGTGGAATTGTTTATTTTTAGAAAATATTGGTAAAGTGTTTTTTAAATGAAATTTAATTTTTTTTTTTAATGAAATTTTTAATTTCATGAAATTTTGCACATTACCTTCGTGTTCCCTGACAATTTTTTTTTCTTGTTAGAAGTAGGAGTCTTTGGAGATTGTAAATCAGCTACTTTTTTTTCAAATTAGTAACATCTAAATGAAAATCTGCTTTGAATCGAAAAATAAATAATTCCAATAAAACTATGACTTTACTTAATTTGAAAAGCTTCTAATTGTTTTTTTTTAAATAAGTAATATTAAGAACATTATTGTCTGAAGAAATAAAAAAAATTTGATGAATAATGAATTTTTACAAGAATTTTTTCAATTTTTTACATTTTAATTATAATAATTTATAATAGTTAAAAACGTGTAAAATTCTGTATTGCCGTGTTCCCTAGAGGTAATATCATGATTAAGTGGAAACGAAATTCACGAGTTCAAAATTGCAAAGATTATTAAACGTAGTTACGCAATTCTGTTTTTAAAATAACTTTTATCTACTTAATACGTTCCTTATTTTCGTGTATGGTTGACTAAAACTGCCATTATTATGAAAAGGTTACGAAATTTAAGAGTTTTGTCCCTTCCCTTAGATTTATGAAAATTGCATTTATGGTCATGCGTAGAAGCTGTCATTGTTTCGTCATTCAACAGTCCGTCAAACGTTCGATCAGATAAATACGACCAATCGTTAATAATTGGTTGTATATTACTTTTTATGCTATAAGTAAGTACTATTTATTTAAAATCAGATTAATTAAACTTTCAATTTTCCAATTTGACTAAAACAAAATGTCAGAAATCTTTTGAAATATTTTAAAAATCGATGAATTTTTGTTTGTTTACAAATTTTTTAAAATTAAGAAAATGGTCGCTTTTAAGAAAACTTTAAGAAATCAAAATTAAATGTGATATTCTAATCTATATCATTTCTATTTGAAATACACTAGAATTTTTTACTTAATGGAAATAATAAATTTAATCATAAAGCTTTTAATTAAATTTAAAATGAAATCTTCAAGATTTTTTTTTTCATTTTAAACTTAGGTATCGAAAATTTATGCCGAAATATTGGAGGTACCTAACTGTCCAGTCTTCATTTTTAAGGTTTTTTTATCTGAATGTTCAATATGGCTGTTAGTTACTTTAATAGGACAGCTTTTACACACTTTATGTCCTGGAAAAAAAACACACGAGTTCATTTATATATATATATATATATATATATATATATATATATATATATATATATATATGAATGAACGCGTGTGGTCTTATTCTTCTGTCTTTTTAAATAACAAAGTAGAACTCATTACCCTTACGTCCCAAGCCATTTTTTCAGAATACGGCATGGATGAAATCGTATCAACACTGTCCTCCTTAAGCTTCAAGCAGACATGACGTTTAGAGATGATAAAAAAAGAAAAAGGAAAAAACTTTGACTTTGATGACATATGAATTAAATTAGATATTTTCTTTTCTTTCCTTTTTTTTTTTTAGTAAGAATGAAATTCGGAGAAATGGAAAAATGTGGGCAAGCTAAAACGTTCATCGCCACTTAAGCTTCTGTTGTCTGCCGTCTTCATATGGCTGAAGATATCAGTGGCTGACAGAAAGATATACAGTGCAAAATGATTGGTCTGTCACAGTCACGTGATGTGTCAATCAATCAAACTGTCGTCCATTGATGCTAGCGTCTAAATGTCGGTGATTTACGTATCGCGCTTGGCGATAATGGCGTTGATTGAATTCTTTTCAAATGTTAAATTATATTTGGTGGAAAATTACAGAGAATAGACTAAATATGTAGCTGTACGATCTTCACACGGCGATGTTTTGAATTACATAGTATTTCTCTCTGTTCTGTACCAAGCCTTTACTTTTGCACTATATATATATATATATAAGAAAGAAAGATAAAAAGCAATGACTTTTTATAAACACAACAGATATTTATTTTATCATTTTAAAAGTTAATAAATACTCGTATTTGAGTCGACGTTTCGTTTTTTTTATTTTGTCTAACGGCATGAATGTTTGAAAAATCTTATTAACGTCATTTTTCTTTAATATGATTTCTGGAACATTCAGGTGAGTAGACGAAAATAAATAAATATACTGTTTAAACAGACCATCTACTCCGATGTGAGTATTCACTAATATATCGCATCGCTCATTCAGTAATGAATTAGAGCACTCTAGCTACTTGCGTATTATGCATCACACGCTAAAAGTCTGCCTCCTTCTACCGAGCGCCCATAGCGCAGAGAGGTACAATCGCCGACTGACGCCAATTCTGCTGGGTTTCAATCCTGGGTAAAAGCAATCGTACTGATGAAACAGCAAAATAGATCTGTCTGCGAATGACTCTCTCTCTCTCTCTCTCTCTCTCTCTATATATATATATATATATATATATATATATATATATATATATATATAATATTTCTTCTATAACTAAGAATATATCTGGAAAAAGAAAATATGAATGAAAAGAAAGGAATAAAGCTATCGCTTTTCATCCTCTTGTCGGGATAGAAAAGGCAGTTACCTCCCTATAGATAAAGTCACAAGGATCACGTGACAGGTAGAGACTGGCGTTAGATGATAGAGTGACGAAGTGTAGTTGTAGTAAACGCCGGAGAAGAACTTCTCTTGACCATAAAGCTAGTTCTTGCGGGGAAAACCGCATCGTCTCATCAGCTTCATAGAGATATATTACAAGTAAGGCTATTTTTGTTGCTGTAGACATATTTTTTCTCTGTTGGACACGGTTAAATATATATTAGATTTTTACAAAAATAAAATCCAATTTGAGAAACATTAAATATAGAAATGTTGAAATTAGTCAAAATACGAGCCTTGAGCATCTATGTCCTTCTGCCATCGATTGACGAGATTATTTATTTCTCGTTGATAAAAAAAAAGTTACTGGCAGTGGTGTAACGACATTTTTGAAAGCTGATTCCATCTTTTATTTGGATCTAAAAATTTTACCATTTTAAAATGTGCTTAAGTGCTTAAAAATGTTAATGAATAAATGAAAGATCAGGAAATTATGGAGGATGTGGTAAACTCTCGTATTTCAAGTCTGTGAGATTTTGCAACGTCATTCTTGCAACATATGGGCGCGCATTATCGTGAAGCAGAATTCACCAATACTGATATATATATATATTTTTTTTTTTTTGACCGTCCTCCACCTTCTTCAGCTTTAAGGCTCTCATCACTAGTACAGAATTATTGCTTAAGTTTAAACTCATGCAAGTTGTTGGTTGGTTGTTTTGTATTGTTTTTTTTTAATCATTTCACCCCGAGCAAGGCAGAAACGCCACTGATGTGCAGGGGGTTACATAAATGTAGAAAGATTAATTAGAAAAGAGTGAGGAGTACAAGCTAGTTAGAAAGGAACAATAGAAAGCTGAGAAAGCAGGTGCAATGACAGATACATGGGCGGAGAGAAAGTGAAGATTATACAGGGGAGGGGAGAGAGCTAGAGTCCAGTGGTTAGTAGGTGAGTATTAACTTTGCTTTTAAATTTCTGGAGGTCGTAGCCGTCAGGAAAGCAAGAATACGGGAGTGAGTTCCACAGGCGGGAAGTGCGAGAGAGGAAGCTGCAGGAGTAGAATTGTCGTCTGCATTTGGCTAACCTGACTGTGAATGGGTGGGACCCAGTTGCCAGTCTGGTTGCACGGGTAAACACCTGTTGAGGAGGCATCAGTGACTTAAGCTCATCCGAGCAGAAGCCATGAAAGTATTTATAGAAGAGACAGAGGGAGGCCACATTTCGACGATGGGAAAGTGACTGCAGTCGAGTCGCCAGATCAGTACCGATCACATTACAGACTCTCCTTTGAAGCTTGTCAAGAACACTGAGGAGGGCACCTGACCATAAATGGCAGCAGTACTCCATGCACGGACGGATGGTTGACTTGTATATATGCAGGATGGATTCAGGTGGAAAAAACATCCTGGATCGACATAGTGACCCAATCTTCTTCCTCGGCAGGTCATTTATTACCAACTAAATGTTATTTATTTATTGCTGGTAATACCTTCTTCTTTCAACAATTTATTGTTGTTGTTTTTTTTATAAGTTTTTGTGTCTAGTAATACTTTTTCTTTTCGAATATCAAGATTCATTGGAATTTGTTTTTAAAAGCAGGTTCCCCAAGTCTTACCCTTGTTTAACCCATAACTGGAGGAAAGGGACGGATTAATACTTTTCCCAAGGGTACCAGTGCTTAAGTGAATGCAGAGTATTCAAGTGGAATTCGAACTCGGCTCACCGATTTCTCTTTCCGAGCCGATATCCACTGCAACACAACGCAGATCCGTCACTAAACGTTTACAGCACCTGGTATTCCCAAGCGGTCACCCATCTAAGTACTGACCAGACTCACGTTGCTTAACTTCGGTGATCGGGCGAGAACCGGTGTATTCAACGTGATATGGCCGTAAGCCAATAAACGCTTACAGCGCCTGGTATTCCCAAGCGATCACCCATCTAAGTACTGACCAGGCTCACGTTGCTTAACTTCAATGATCGAGCGAGAACCAGTGTATTCAACGTGATATGGCCGTAAGCCAATAAACGCTTACAGCACCTGGTATTCCCAAGGGGTCACCCATCTAGGTACTGACCAGGCATTTCTTTCTACGGTAGACTGGTTGCTAACTAAGCCTACAGAACCAGATCTGTCAATAGTTGGAGCGAGAAAAGATATATTCGGATCTTTCCCAAGGGTATTTCCGTGTAAGTGAATGTAACGAATATCAAATGGAACTTGAACCCGGCGCTACAGTTTCTCATTCTGAGCCGACATCCATTGCATCACAACGAATATCTCCCTATTACATTACAGAAATAATAATGAGCATACAGGGGGAAATGCTAATCATAGAATAAACATATATATATATATATATATATATATATATATATATATAGCCCATAGCCCAGAGGTACAATCGCCGGCTGCGCCAATTCAGTCGGGTTTCAATCCTGGTTTAAAAGCAATCGGAGCCTAACCGTACTGATGAGCTGTGATACAGCGAAACAGATCTGTCTGCGGATGACTATATATATATATATATATGTGTGTGTGTGTGTGAAAATCAGATATAAATATATTTTTAAATAGACAATATGTATAAAGATGAACAAGAACTTGTCTAGGCCGACGTGTTTTCTCCTCTGATGGACTTTATCAAGACAAATAGTATGCCTTTTTTTTCAACAAGTTTTTATAAACAGGATGTGCGTTGTGGTGCAGTGGATATCGACTCGAAACGAGAAATCGGGGAGCCGAGTTCGAATTCCAGTTGAAATCCTTGCATTCATCTACGCGCAAATACCCATGGGAAAGTTATTAATCCGTCTCTTCTCTCCAGCTATATACTTCAGGTTAACTGAAAGTCACGTTAAAATATGAAAGATCTTAATTCAATATCTATTAAACTATGGGAGATTCTAAGTAATGTAATTTAATGTCTATTAAACTATGGACGATGCTAAGGGATGTAATACAATGTATATGAAACTATGGAGGATTCTAAGTGATGTAATTCAATGTTTATTAAACTATGTGAGGATGCTAAGTAATGTAATTCAATGCTTATGAAACTATTGAGGATTCTAAGTGATGTAATTTAATGTCTATTAAACTACGAAGGATGCTACATGAAATAATTCAATGTCTATTAAACTATGGAGGAAACGAAAGTGAGTAAACCTTGTTATTGTTGGAGTTGAATTTTAATGTTTTAGGACCCAAAACATACCGAGGAAGGCCAGCAACAACTTTCTCCACTATTCTGCTCATGAATACTCAGGTTGAAGCATTAGACTAGTTCAAACTGGTTATGTCATAGAGAGAAGAATGAAGATTACTTGTGAAGAAACGTGAACTACCCAACCGCTGATGATGATATATTTAAAATAACAGGGTGTTTTGTATTTAATCGATTTCTTTTGATTCTTTAAAAAAAAACACTTATAATCATCTATAATGGCTTTAAAAAGAACATATTTTCAATAGAAGATTCCAGTAAAACCATTTTCTTTCCACATACTTCTTCTTCTATGTGCCTTTTCCTTTCGGGACGTAGGCGATCATAGCTTTCCACGTCTCCCTATCAATGGTGACTCTTATCACGCTTTCTGATTGTTCGGGCGTGTTCACACTTGTATGTACATGGCTTCTTAGGCAGGGCTATGAAAATCGACTTGCTTAGATCGTCTGGTATTTCACCAGTATTATAAATTTCATTTATTATTTCTGTAATTTTCTCTAAATCTCGAATTATTCCAGGGCCATCAGCAGCTCTATTACAATGAATTCTGGTCCAGCTGCTTTGTTTCTATTCAGTTTGGCCATTGCAGCTTCTACTTCGGACTTTAATATTTCCGACACACTAAAGCCAACAGGAAAAGAAATATATTAAATGGCAATTGCTTGCAGAACAATGTAATCAACCAAACCATTTTAAAATTAGCAGATAACGAAGAAAAAGTATATGTAGGAAAAACTGAAGAACCCTGGAAACAAAGAAACTACACACAAAAAATCCTTTACAAATAGTAAATACGCGAACTGCACAAGGTTTGCTAGACCTGTCTAAGCAATTTATAGCAAAATCCAAATCAAACCAAAGATATATTAGAAAATAAGGAAAACAATATCAGCCTGAAACAACAAATCTCCGTCTGGATGCTAAATAACTGTAATTAACTTCCCAGACAAATACAAACTATGAAAGAAATTATCAGAAATCATCTCAAAATGCAGACACGACCACAATGTTTTACTACATTACTTAAAAATCTAAGGAAGAGCCAACAACCGATCACGGTTTCGCCTAACGGCCCGTCAGGAAAATTCCTATGGCTTACGGGTTAGTGACTCCGACTGACACCACATCTGTCGAGTTTCGATCCTGGCCAGAAGCAGGTGGATGTCTAGCCACACTGATGAGCTGTAATCTGTTTCGTAAGCGAAATAAACATATATATATATATATATATATATATATATATATAAGTTTATTTCACTTACGAAACAGATTAAAGCGATACCTCAACATACTAGGAAAGGATATTGGATTAGAGATTGCAGATAGACTTCGAAATGTCCCAAACGAGAGATGTATAGTTATTATTATTATTGTTATTAGTGTTGTGAAATATTCCTTTACTGTGTGATTTTCAAGTGGTCTAATGGGAACGCGTAATTTCTGTTAAAAGTGCTTTGCATTTTTTTTTCAGCTGTTATAATGACAGAATTATACTTACGCTACGTCGGGTCCGGTCAGTACCTAGGTGGGTTACCCGTTGGGAATACTTGGTGCTGTAAACTTTGATGTGCAGTTGGTGTAATGGATAATAACTCGGAATTGTTAACCGGACAGCCGTGTTCCAATTCCTGTTGTGTCAGTTATACTCACTTATACGCAAATATTCTTGGGAAAAGCATGGATCCACTACTTCTCCCCTTAGCTATGGGTTAAATAGTTATTATCACCCCCAAATATCTTTAAATAACTTGAAAATGTTTGGTCAAAACCAAACAATTAAAACTTATCAGAATTAGCTGACATTTCTAAGAGACATAATGAGAATGGGCTTAAAAATGTAACACTCACAGGACATAAGGAAACAAGGAGAGGCAGGGAAAAACAGCGGGTAACCTACTTCGTGAGTTCCTCTAATTATATGGCAGATGTCGGAAAGAGTGGGGCGGTAATGAAACAAACTCTGCTTAGAGTAATTAGGGGCTAGGTTGTTTGATTTGATTAGTTTAACGTTTAAGAAATTGTAGGATATTATAAGGATTATCATAAAAGATTTCTTTCATATCAATTGCTAATTTTGCTATAAATAGGTATTTTTTCATATAAACAGGATTTTTTTCATAATTTGATTTGATTTGTTTGTTTAACGGCATATTAACTCCTTATGAGTCATTGAATGCCAAAATTTCATTTTCTTGGAAGCTTTCATGTAATAATTATGTTATTCTGCTTTCGCAATTGAATACGTGGTAGGTCATACTCAGATTTTGTGCATATACATGCTTGTGTAGACGTAATTAGTAGAGACGGTAATGTGTCTTTTTTATAAAATTCTACTGTTTGTAATTTTACTGTACATTTGTATTGTTGGTTAGTTTACTATATATAGGTATTGCTGATATATATATATATATATATATATATATATATATATATATACTAGCAGTATAGCCCGGCGTTGCTCGGGTGTAATGAAAGCTTTAAAACTAATCCATGGTCCTGGAGCTCAGACTCTTTAGACGTTGGCACGAATGACTAGAAAGCAATAGTTGTTTCCAGTTAAAGCAAAACCGTAGACTGAAAGAAAAATGAATGGATGTAAGTCAAATTTTGATTTCCTGGTATCGATATCAAATATGTTTATTTCGTCTTAAACTTAATTTTGAAGGCTAAGTAAGTCCTCTGAGTAAATGGTATCATGGCTGAGACTAAGAACTACAATTATACCTACTTAGAGCCAAACCCGAAGCAAAAACTAAAATAAAAAGACTGAAAAAAATACAGACATACAGGCAAATAAGCAGACACACACACAAACATCTTGCCTTATATATATATATATATATATATATATTGTCGATTTTCTGCACTGGTATCAATATCAAATTTTCTGCACTATTGTAAGAACTGCAACTTTGAAAATTCTGAATATCGTTTCTTATGTCTTTGTCTATGAGTGTATCAAATTTGATTAAAATCGGACCACTTCTTCTATAAGCCGATTTTTTCGATTATCGATATTTATCGGGAGTACCTCGACACAAAACCTAGCTAAGAACACTCGCAAACGCTTATAGTACAACTGTGTAAATTTTCAAGAAAATCGGTTTAGCCGTTTCGGAGTCTATAGTTAACAGACACACACACACACAGGCACACACACAGACAAAGTCCCATTTCTAAATAAGTTTAGATATTTTATATAGAAATGTATTTTTAAACGTTCACATTTTTTTTCTTTTTTTGCTTGGTGTTTTCTGTTTACCCATAGCAGGGATACACACAGATGCTTCTCTTCTGGATTAGGATGGGTATCGGAACAACAACACTTAAGAGAAGCTTCCACTCTCCTCAAAACCTTCAATCTCCCAATCAGAGGCCTTGCTGCCGGATGTAGTCATAACCAGGACTATTGTGGATAGCCATGACTGCTAATGTTCTGAAGGAAACATGGCGAGTAAAAGTAAGAAGAAAGGCAAATACAATGTCGAACTATTATTCTGAGCCGAAACTTAATCTCGTTTTCTGAAAAACCAAACAGGATTTGGAAAAAAAATACTTCTTCTTCTTCTTCTTCTTCTTCATGTGTCGTATCCTTTCAGGTGACCATAGATTTAGACTTGGTTCTTTCTCTTGTCGCTCTCAATATTTTTTCTCTTGGTATCTATCCGCTATCCATTTGCTCATGCCCATAAATCTAGAATATAAATGGATAGAAACCAGCATGGCCACAAAGTGAGGAATCAGTCTATATATTAATTATAATAGAGAATTGAGCCCCCATTTTGTATACACATTATAATTTCTTATTTGTTTATCAAATTCTGATTAGGTATGAATCCACCTCTTCTCATTACTGATTAGCTACGCAGTCATGTCTTAATTTTATTTCTTCATGTGTCATGTCCCTTTAGGACGTTGGCGATCATGGACTTCCACATGCTCTTGTCCCTTGTCGCTCTTAATATTTTTCCTCTTTGTATCTCTCCCAAACCCCGTTCCGCCACCCATTTCATTTAGAAACTAGTATGACCACAAAGTGAGGGATCAGTTTATGTATTGATTATAAGAAAGAATTGATCACCCTTTTATGTCCACATTATAATTTCATATTTGTTAATCAACACCTCATCGCTGCTCACGTGCTCAGTCCATGCTATCCTCTGCCTACTTCTGTAAAATCACATTTCTGCTGCCACAAGCCTCTCCTTCATCCTTGATGAGATCGTCCAACATTCACTTCTACACAGAAGGACAGACATCACATAGCAACCTAGCAGTGTTTTCTTTGTTTCCAATGAGATTTTTCTGACTCTGAGCACTCTGGTTACCTTTTGAAATGCGTCTTTGGCCATGCCAATGCGTCTTCGGATCTCAATGTCTCACTTTCCATCCTCTGTCAGAACACTTCCTAGAATATCAAAACCCAAACTGAGTGGAAGAACATGGTTTCAAAATCGCCTTGCCATAAGACATAATTACTTTTCACTCAATAACTGTTGTTATGTGAAACGAAACAGCAAGTAAGCGAATGAAAAGCAAATGCCATTCTTACGTCTATCCTAAAATAACAATGATGTTCTGTCCTAATATTTACAACTTGAAGTGTACCCGTAAAAACTTTCACGGTTTTCCTATTTGAGTTTTCTCATTAAGCTTAATTCTTAAATTAATAATGGAATAAGCTCATGGCGGATCCTAAGACAATAAAATATGCATAGAAATTCCCAGCTCGTATCGTTAAAATATTTGCGGTTAACAACTTTAGCAAATGTTTGCAATGAATGCGGATCATTATTTTAAGTAAGACTATACAAATGAAAAGATTTGAAATTGATAACTTTTCCAGTTCACTGAAACAAAAGTTAAATAGTTCTATCTTATTTCTTTCATTTCTAAAACCAAGTAGCGTCACTCTGGTATGACTTTCCTGATCAAAATGGAATAGTCTATTAATTATGAAGAATTGCCAAAGTGTAACTATCGTGGTAACTAAAGGAGGAGTATGAAGAATATTTACCATTCTTACGAACCAACGTTTCGTTTCATTAGAATTTTCAACACAATTCAAGTTCAAAATTACAGTTCGATCTCTTTAATACAGCACCTTGGGACTAGAGCACTACCCATACCACAGAAAATTGCAACAGACGTTTTTCCCATATATATATATATATATATATATATATATATATATATATATATATATATATAGGTGAAAAAAGTGTGAGAAGTCGTCAACGTTTTGTTTAAAGTGTAGATTTATTGTTAGTATTATTATTAATATTACTTGATTTTTGTATAATACATTAAGTGTCCATAATGGTATTTGTGCCGCTGCACGTGTTTCGAGTTCAAAGTTGACTCTCTTCAGGCGAATAAATTTGTGACCTTACATTCTGAGATCAATTCGTCATTCTAACGGGCGAAAACACTGTGTATAAATCGATGTGCAGGTCAGAAAGTTAATATGCGTGCGTCTTAGTTTGGTGGCTATTTTCACACCGGCTTGTTAATTTTTTTTTTTAGGTTTGAGAATCATTTATTGACAGATAATTTTTTACGCTAACTCGAAAAATTTAATTTTGTGTTTTGTTTTTTTTTTACTTCAAAATTGTCTTCGTAGATTTTTATTTAATTTTGTTTGTCTTAGAGATAAAACTAGGATACGAGTCATCAAGTTCTGTTTGTTGTATTTGGAATACAGAATTACTATTTTTTGCAAGGGCTCGCGAATTTTATATATTATATATATTGAATGAGACAGAGACAGAGTTTTTGGTCGTAATTAAATGAGACCAGTGTTTGTGCACTTCTTCATGTACTATGTCCCTTCAGGATGTAGGCGATCGTGAACGTACACTTGGCCCTGTCTCTACTTGCTTTTAATATTTTTTCTTCTCACTCCGCCATCCATTTGCTCAGGCCTATCAAGTATGTTTCGCACTGCTTTCCCTATCTGTCTATCCTTCTATCCGTCCTGTGAATATTAAATTCTCCAGACCATCCTTCCTCATTACGTTCCCAGAAACTTCAGCTGTTTCTTCTTGATGTTGAGTATGAGTTTTCTTCTCGTTTCCATCCTCTGCAACACTTAATCGTTTCTAACGTGTTCTGTCCATGTTATCATCAGCATCTTCCTGTAAAACCACATTTCTGCTGCCTCAAGCTTCTCCATCATCCTTGATGAGATCGCCCAACATTTACTTCCATACAGAAAAACAGATATCACATAGCAATCCAGCACTTTTTTCGTTCTTTCCAATTAAATTTTCCTGAAATGGGTCTTTGACCATGCCAATGCGCCTTTGGATCTCCATGTCGCATTTTTCATCCTATGTCAGAAACACTTCCGAAGTATTTAAATTTCTTTAGTTGTTTTATTTTTGTTATGAGACCTACCCCTTTTTGAACTATAATAAACTGTTCCTACTATTATGAATGTCTACTGCTATATCGTGTTGAATACACCGGTTCCCGTCCGATCTAACGAAGTTAAGCAACATCGAGCCTGGTCAGTATTTAAATGGGTGACCATTTGGGAATACCAGGTGCTGTAAACGAATGGTCCACCGGTCCTCCAGGTTTGGGGGTTGGGTGCAGGGCTAACAACCCTGACCCGTAAAAAACAGTTTGTTACAGAAACAGCAACAAAAAGTTGCTGCCCTATGCACCATCTGGGTGTGATGAATAAATGATGATGATGATGATGATGATTATGAACACCGGGAGATTATGCCTCTCGGAGTTGAGTTGAGTTGGGTTGAGTCCAACTGACATGTAACACTCTTTGTATTTGTTCTTTCCTTAAATATATATATTTCCCTAATACCAAAGTTCGAGCTTTTTTCCGGACCTATTCTGGGTCCACAACAATTTAAGTTTCGCCGACTTATAGTTGGCATATTAGGCTCTTCTCTTGCTGATCATCATACATTCAGTTTTCTTTAGGTTTACGCTTTCTTCTGTCTTCTCGCTTTCTTTTCCTACCTTCTATAGAAGGTTCTGCACTTTACTTTCCGTGTCTTTTATCAGTACTGCGTCATCCGCTTATCTTATATTGTTGAGATTGTGGTCGCCGATGAGGAATCCCGGCAAGGCTTTCATTTCTCTCATAACTGTTTCGCTCCACAGGGTGAATAGATCCGGTGAGAAAACACATCCTTGTCTTACGCCCCTTTCTATTTTGGAGTACCCGCAGAGTTCACTTTCTATCCGTACAAAAACATTTGCTGTCAATATAGATTCCTGATTAAACAAAAGTCTTTACCGAAAATCTCAAGGGTGCACAGCATCACCATCAAGACTTTGACCAGTACCCAGTTGTATTCCACCTGAATCCATCTTGCACATATACAAATCAACCATGCATTGAATACTGCTGTCATATATGGTCAGGCGCCCCCGCTGTTCATCTCAGTGTTCTCGACAGGCTCCAATAATAACCAGTAATATGATAGGTCTCGAGTTCAGCCACATTCTCAGCGACGGGATGTGGTTTCCCTCTGTCTGTTCTATAAATATTTTCATGGCTTCTGCTCCGACGAACTTAAGTCACTGGTGCTCCTGCCACATGAGTTTACTCTTGCAACCAGACTGGCAACTCGTACATCCTGCTTGTGGAAGTTTCTTCCATATTCTAGCTTTCCTGGCGGCTACAACCCCCAGGAATTTAAATGCAATGTCAATACCCATCTCTTAACCACTTGACTCTAGTTCTTTCTACATCATCCTGTATATCTTTTCCTTTCTCTCTACCTTTGCAACTGTCATCACACCTGTCTTCCCATCCTTCTCTTGCTTCTTTCTCTGACACTCCTCTGTAATTGGTTCGTCTTTCTCTTTACTCTCCTCCTATCTAATATTTTTTTACCTTATGTAGCCCCGTGCGCATCAGTGGCGTTACCGCCTTGCTTGGGGTGAAACGATAAAAAAAAATTAAAATCTATTTCAGTACATTTTTTTCCTTGTACATTTATTTTGAATTAATATTTTTTAATGAATTTTTGCGCAACCTAGGTTTCAACCTTTCTGTATCTTCAGGTGGTTACGTATCAAAAATAACAAATGATATATATATATATATATAATTTGTAGAAACTTGTCAAGAAAGTTCTGTTAGAAAATTATTCTAATGTCTTCACACTTCAGTGTTATTTGGTTTTTACTCTGTTGCTATTTACACATCTTTTGGTATTTATGCGGTGTTTAATGCAATCTGATATCTTTGTGCGTACTTGATGTTTTTGCTTGATGAATGAGGCGTTGTATTATTTGTTTAACTTTGTTTTTGTATTTTTCTTTTCTTTTTTCTTTTCTTTGGCGGACCTGTAGGACATTACCACCACCTGTAAATTTGTTGATTATCATTGTTTTTACTTTTTACTTTTTATTTATGCATTCTTATCGATTACTACATAAAGTTTCAGATTTTCAGAAACATTTGGAAAAAATTCAATATTTAAAGATTTTTAGGTGGTGCTCAGTTTCTCATACAACGTTATAGTAAATCGATCCTCCATTTTGTAAACACGCGCTTCAAGTTGTTGCCATTTTTCTTTCTTTTTTTTTTTCAAAACGTGTAGGAAATTAAGGAAAAAAACCGTTCCGGAAATGTGTTTTTATTCAATTTTTTTTAGAAATAGAATTATTATTTCAAAGATTTAATGTCAAATATTTTTTTTAAATAACTTATTTTTTTTTATTGATATGAAGTAGGGATAATTCGATCTTCAAATTGTAAGCTTCTTTATACATGGTCTCAGGGACATCAAAGCGACCCCAACGCGAGCGTTTCCAAAATGGAGGATCGATTTACTACAATTTTGTATGAGTAACTGAACACCCTCTAAAAATCCTCAATACTGAATTTTTTTCCACATTTTTTTTATAATCGGAAAGGTTAGGGTTTAAATCGATGATATTGCACTGAAAAAAGTAAAAGAAAATGATAACATATTTACAGGTGGTGGTAATGTCGTACAGGTGAGCCTTTTTTTTTTTTTTGCTCTTTCTTAAGTGGTGTAGAATTTGTTGGTGGTAAATTGGCTTATGTGTTGACACCGTTTAAGCGTACTTATGTATATGCTTGCTTAAATGCTTTAAGTTGAGATAACCTCTTTTTACCATGTGGAGTTGAACACTTTTTACCGTGACAATGTATATGTTCCGCTAGAATATTTTTAGGTTGGAATTGATTGATTTTATTCTAGCGTGTGTGCATGCCAGTTGTTTTTTTATTTTTATTTTTGTTTCCTTTTTTTGTTTTGTGTGTGTGCGTGTATATATATATATATATATATATATATATATATATATTAGTCATAACGGACTACGTAACAACATCTCTCCCATTGACCGGAATTGGTTAGGGTTGAATCTTTTACAGCTCTTCATTGTGCAATTAGGACCATCACTTGACCAGACACAAGAGGGGTTAAAATAAAATAGCTTTTTCTTTGTGAAGTTCTATCATAATTATGTTACTCCAATATTATCCACGTATTTAATAGGATAGGAACATAGCATTAGTGTATATATGTAGGTATACAACAGTTGTATTAGCTGGTTGTTTCTTTTTTTTTTTTTTCCTATTATCGTTTAACCCATATTATGATTTCGAGCCCTTTATGACAAAAATTCTGCTTTCCCAAAATGCCTTTCCACCCGTAAACTTCTAAAAAAAAGGAGTTTGTGCTCAATTTAAAAATAGATCTATGAATATTTATTATAAATTATACTTTAGAACATGTTCAAATTAGAATCTACTACAATGTGTAATTTTTTTTTTTTTGACATTGAAAGGACAATGTTTCATCAGGTAGTAAATGCTATTTTTGAAGAGAAATTGATAATTAACTTCTTTATGTTGGTAAACTTTTGTGTGCGAGGAAAAGTGGGTAGTAAAAATGAGAAATGATGAAGGATTCAAAGAAAAACGCCAGGTTTAAAAGTAGGAAGTAAAATATAGTCATATACAACCATTTGATGACCCGGCATCTGAGCTTAACAAAGAGGAAGAAGTAAGAAAATGCATAGAGAGGGGAAGAAAGTGAGAGAAGATGGGCGAAAAAGAGATAGGTGTGGGAGACAGCATAATCGGCGATAATAATATGTGTGTGTGTGTGTGTGTGTGTGTGTGTGTGTGTGTGTGTGTGTGTGTGTGTGGATGACTCACACCCTGACTGACCACTCTGGAAGAATGTTAGACTTTGAAAAAACAGTATTACTCTAGCATCTACGCATCGTTCACTCAGTAATAAATTAGAACACTCTTAGCTACTGGCGTATGTTTACATGATATATCACACGCTAAAAGTCTTCCTTCCTCTACCAAGCGCCCATAGCTCAGAGGTAGAATCGCCGACTGACGTCAATTCAGTCGGGTTTCAATCCTGGCTAAAACAATCGTATGTCTAACCGTACTTATGAGCTGTGATACAGCGAAACAGATGTCAGCGGAAGACTATATATATATATATATATATATATATATATATATATATATATATATATTTCCTTAAGGTTAAGTTAAAGGAAATTATTCTATTTCATTTAAATTTGATTGACATAATTCGATTATAATTTATGTTCTTGGCCAAAGAAAACTCCTAATTATAGTTTTATTTCGAATACATGCACGCAAGGTCCCGTTTGTGTAACTTAAAGTGCATGAATAATATATGTGTAGAATATATATTGTTGTGTGTTTGTGTGTGTGTGCGTACGTACGTATGCGCAGGTATGTTCGCCAAATAGCATTTTAATAAACTACTACTTATCTGTCTGGTTAGAAACTGTGACCGCCAAGTTGTACGTCAAGTGTTCTCTTATCAAATGCACTGATGGACTGTCTGCTTGGCGAACATTTTACACGATGCCGGCAAAAATCAAAACAAGACCGATATTTTCACAGAAAATATGAGTTAAAAGACTTTCAAATACATTAGTTGTTATTTCTTAAACCTGACTCCAAGTTTTGTTTTTTCAATAAACAGCCTTCACTCTCCGCACACTCCCCTTTACTACAGAAACTTAAAGTATAGTAATGCCAGTGAATGTTCGTAAAAGGCTCATTTCCATAAAATTGAATTTTTTTTTCTCGGTCTGAACGCATAAATTTGTACCTACCACACTTCCTGGTATTCTACGGCTATATCGTGTTGAATACATCAGTTCCCGTCCGATCACCAAAGTTAAGCCTTGTCAGTACTTAAATGGGTGACCATTTGGGAATACCAGGTGCTCTAAGCGTAAGGACCAAGAATGGTCCACGGGTTCTCCAGGTTTGGGGGTTGGGTGCAAGGCTAAAAACCTTGACCCGTAAAAAAACAGTTTGTTACAGCAACAAAAAGTTGCTGCCCTATGCACCATTGGGTGTGATGGATAAATGATGACACTTCCTGGAAAAATGTACAAACTCTCTCTGTGTTCGTTTCGTGGTAATATTCATAACACAAGAGATATGGCAAGATGCGATTTATTAATTGAAAATTTCAAAAAGTACAGAAGATCAGTTTAAAAATCTTGGAACTGTTATAACAACGATGGGGACTAATATAGAAAGCGCGTTAGAATAGGAAATATGCCTTGCAAAAGCAAACAAAGTATTCTTCTTCTTCTTCTATGTGCCATATTCTTTCAGGACGTAGGCGATCATGGCTTTCCACGTCTTCCTATCCCTGGTGGCTCTTAGCACGCTTTCTCCTGTAACATCTTGCAACCCCTGTTCCGTCATCCACCTGCTTAGGCCCTTCAAATATGTTATCCGCTGCTTTCCTCTGTCTCTTTTCCCCTCTATCTGGTTCTCTAAGCCCTCCTTCCTCACTGAATGTCCCAGTAACTTCATTTGTCTCTTCCTGATGCTCAATATTAATTTCTTTTTCGTTTCCATTCTTTCCAACACCTCATCATTGTTCCCATGCTCGGTTCCTGATATCCTCAGCATCCTTCTGCAGAATCACATTTCAGTTGCTTCATGTTTTCCTTCATCTTTGATGATATTGTCCAGCACTCACTGTCGTATTGAAGAACAGACATCACATAGTAATCTAGCACTCTATTCTTTGTTTCTAGCGAAATTTTCCTGTGTCTTAATACTTTACTCAGCTTCTGAAATGCGTTCTTCGCCATGCCAAATTGCCTTCGGATCTCTGTGTCACACTTTCCGTCTTCGGTTAGAACACTTCCGAGGTATTTAAATTTTTGTATCTGCTTGATTTTACTATCTCCCAACTGTATTTGGCAGTTTGGGCTGCTCTTTTTGCTGATGACCATGCATTCGGTTTTCTTACAGTTTCTGGGAGAGAGCACATTATCTAGCGTGATTAACACTCTGAACAAAGCCAACACGGTCAAACCGTCGGCCATAATGACTTGTATCTTCGTGCTACCCAAACCATCCAGAGTTCTCAAATAGTTTTCACTGCCAAATTTTACACACGAGGCGTCGATTAACACAAAGCATTGTTTTCAGCATCGGCACACTGAGATCGTCTCCTCCAAACAAATAAAATCAAGAAGTCACCTTCCTTACAAATTTTTGTAGCCTGTTAGGGTCAGGAAGAAAGACACGAAAGCACAAAGGTAGGTTGAACCAGTGTATAACAGTGTATAACAGAACATATATACAAAATAAGAGTGTGATTAGTCAGCAGATAGAATTGTCTGTCCGAACTGTCAAGTTACACTGCGTATCGACTGCTTCCTCGCAGATTAGTATTTATGAAGGAGGAAGAGTTCATTCCAATATAGATAGGGCACCGTAACACAAATCGACCACAGTGAGATTCAAATCCGGGTCACATTGTCAGAAAGGGAATGCTCTAACCACTTGGATACATACCTATAAAATATCTATAATAAAACATTTTAAATAACAAAGAAAAGAATGTTTGATCTGTAATGATTTTTCTTTTGTTTTCAATCATTTAATGCCAAGCAAGGCAATAAAGTTACTAAGATTCAAGAGATTACTGAGATAGAAAGAGACGTTATTCACGAGAAAGAGTAAGAGAAGAAAAATAAAGCAAGAAACGGAAAGAGAGTTCCACAAACCCGCGCGAGAGAAAAATCTGTTAAAATAGAACTTACGGCAGCATCTAGCAATTTCAACAATAATATTTATGAGACCTAACTGCAAATCCAGTATTGCGCTTAAATACCTAAAGATGAGGTTCCATAAAGTAAAGTTTATTAGACCAATTGTCCTGAAGGTAATTAAAGAAAAGCTATATTGCAGAGGCGGAGAAATCATTGAAACCGATATGCCAGGTCAGGACCAAAATATTTCAGATTCTCCATTGGATTTTGTCAAGAATCTCTAGATAAGTAGGAGAAACACCAGACCAAATACAACGGATGAATGCTAGCAATATAAAACTGATAGATTTTGTCGAAAATAATTGTTTAGAACGGTACAGTGTACCTAGACTCTGAGTAGTAGACGTACGAATTGATTTGATATAACCATTCAAAGTTATATCAGTGAAAACTTTAGCCCCCAAAGAAACTTTCTGGAGGTTAGCATTAGCCATGTTGATAGATGCCAAAAATATTCTTCAGGACGAACAAAACAGCAGTTTAGTTTTGGAAGCGTTAAAACTAACAAGCCATTTCTTGTTCTAGTTATCAAAACACTAGCAGTATAGTCCGGCGTTGCTCGGGTGTAATGAAAGCTTTAAAACTAATCCATGGTCCTGGAGTTCAGACTCAGCCTAAAGGATATTTGTGTGAATATCGTTTCTTATGTCTTTGTCTATGAGTGTATCAAATTTGATTAAAATCGGACCAATCCTTCTATAACCCAATTTTTTAATATCATTTTTCGATATTTATAGGGGGTACCTCGACACAAAACCTAGCTAAGAACACTCGCAGACACTTATAGTACAACTGTGTAAATTTTCAAGAAAATCGGTTCAGCCGTTTCGGAGTCTATAGGTAACGGACACAGACACACACACACACACACACACAGACAAAGTTCTATTTATAAATAAGTTTAGATATCAAAAGATTGAAGATTATTTTCGAGATCAGCTACCATTTTGACTTTATCAAACCTATCAGACTTAAATAGTTGCGCCATCGGCGTAGATACCGAGTCCGACCAGAAATATCATAATCTCTTCAACTTGTAAAGAAGGCCAGCATAGCAAACTCTGTCAAATACTTTTGAGATATTTAAATCAATAGTCCGAATTTGTCTATAATTGTGAGATGAGGTAGTATTTACATTCTTTAAACTGTCCGGACTCTCATCTTTATTGCCATGTATACAACGTTTCAGCCGTTGTACGCTGTGGCCTTCTTCAGGTGACTGGAATTTTGAACACTTTATTTCGATCACTGGGGAAGATTGTTCTTATTCCATGTACGATGCGACTTCCGGACGCCATATAGTTATCTGCTTTCAACTCAACTCCCTAAGTTATTTGTTCAGCACTGCTATTGAACTCAAAATCTTTTGGATTAAGTTACTTGAACTAACCAAAGCCTATGTCCATGTGTCTTTGAGTGATTGAAATAAACGGTTCGGTTCAAAATTCCTAGCACCAGAAGAAGGTTGACACGTCGACACCCGCTGTTTTGGTAATAATATCGGCAGTTGTACTCGAGAACCGAAAGCGACATTGTTTTTGTTTTCTGTTTTCTGTCTTTTTTTTTTTTTTTTTTTTTTTTTTTGGCAGTGTTTTTTTTTTGTTTTTTTGTTTTTGGCAGTGTTTTTTTTTTTTTTTTTTTTTGGCAGTGTTTTTTTTTTTATTTAAGACAGTGACCATAGCATTTGTACGAAATCATCGGAATGCTCTACAAACCAATTTTAGGAACCTTGGGTCCAGTGACAATGCATTATACTGGAGTTAATGAACATTTATTTAACGAATGTTTCTCCTGTAAAGAGGGACGCAGGTTCAAATCCTGCAAGAAGGTGCATTTTTCTTTTATAGAATATCTCGTATATTCAAGCCAGTAGACGAAAATAAAATACTGTTAAATAATTTTACGGATCGTCTACTCAAATATGAGTATCCATTAAAAATAACCTTTAAAGTTATAAAAAAAATAATGTATACAATTATATTGCAGAAATATTTAAAATTAAAATTACATTTTGTCAATTATGCAACAGTCTCAATCATTCAAATTTATATCTCCCCCCACCAAAAAAAAAAAAAAAGAATTACTTGCAACATTATCTAGAAGAATTCGTAATGTCAATCGAGTTTTGAAACTAATTCAATAATCTGCAATTGTTCTGGCTTTTCTGTGGAAAATTTAAAGAATTACACTAAGCATTAGCAGGATATTTCTTTTATTAAATGTAACGTATTCATCGTTGAATAGGCAAGAATATATCGTCTGCTTTGTGAATATTGAGAGGGACTGCATTCAATAAATTGCATGCACGCCTTTTGAATGAAATTCAAAAATCACAAACAAAATGAGTCCAAAATAAAAAATATTTCATTTTACATTATTTTCTATGACAATATTCCGGTAAATGGACAAATATCCTTATAAATTCCATATATATATATATATATATATATATATATATATATATATATATTTGTAGGTACAAAATTTAATTATCGAAATAAAAGTGTGTAGTTTGATATTAAAAGGCATTCTAAAGGCGAATAAAATATTTTATTCCAAGTTTGCTTTTAGAATGTCTCGTAATATCAAGCTAGACACTTTTCTTTCGAAATATTCGGTCGGGTTTCAATTCTGGGTAAAAGCAATCGGATGTCTAACCGTACTGATCAGCTGTGATACAGTGAAACAGTTCTGTGTGCAGATGACTATATATATTCAGAAATGAATTGAGTTCTCTCGGTGACTGGCGTGCTTATACACAACACGTTAATATTTCCCTTCTCTGATTCCACGCGTCGATGGCTTAGGGAGTGGCGACTCCGACTGACACCAAATCGGTTGAGTTTCGATCCCGACCAGAAGCAAGTGGATGCGTCTAGCCACACTGATGAGCTGCGAAACAGGCTTGTATGTGGATGACTAATATATATATATATATATTTGAGCACCTCGAGGTGGTGCAATGGTTAGCAAGCTTGTCTCGCTAGAACTATTGCAATTCAGTAGTGAGTTCGATCCTCACTGGGCGCTCCATACTTTCGACCGTGTGTCACATCTAAGCTGCGCTTAGTAAATTATTATATATATATATATATATATATATATATATATACATGTACATATATATGTATAGATATATATATAGTCATCCGCAGACAGATCTGTTTCGCTGTATCACAGCTCATCAGTCCGGTTAGACATCCGATTTTTTCTAGCCCGGATTGAAACCCGACCAAATTTACTCAACTTCTGGAATGCTTCCTTCGCCATGCCAATTCGCCTTCGAATCTCTGTGTCGCACTTTCCATCTTCTGTTTGGCATATTGGGCTGCTCTTTTTACTGATGGCCATGCATTCGGTTTTCTTGCAGTTTATTTCTAGTCCTTTCTTGTTACTCTCTTCAGCTACCTTCAGTAGGAGGTCTTGTAGTTTCCTTTCCGTGTCTGCTATCAGCACTGTATTATCTGCGTATTTTAGGTTGTTGAAATTGTGGCCTCCGATTACGAATCCAGGCATAACTTCTAGGGTCCTCAAACTATTCTCGCTGTACAAGTTGAACAGATCCGGTGAAAAGACACATCCTGGTCTTTTCTATCTTTGTGTATCTGCTCAATTCATTACCTGTCCGTATGCAAGCGGTTTACTGCCAGTAAAGATTCTTGATTACTCTCAAGCCTTTCCCAAATATCTCGAGACTGCCGAGCATTTCCATCCATTCTTTGTAATATTAATTCTCTTTTGGTGGTTACCGCCCAAACTCCATCTAATATGCTAATTGATGTGGGTCATATGACACTGTATAATACTTCTATTTGACAATTCTTATCGATTCCTCTTTTGTTTTTTCTTAAATAATTCAAGCACACAGATCATGGCTACCAGTCACATAAATTGAACTTGCAGATACACAGGTGGCCAAAGCATCAGCCTTTGCCTCTATCGACTTCTTCACTCGTTAATAACATAAATTTTGTTCTGGTCAAATTTAAGGCTAAAAATTCCACTTCCATCTTGTACCTAGCTACGGTTTCTAATTTCTACTTGGTATTAGGATATGGAATAAGCAGTTTTATTAATTGATATATCCCGAAGGTACCATTATTATTTAAGAGAGGACCTGATACCAGTACTAACAACTTATTTTCCAATAAAATGACACATCCTAGGGGACTATAATACTTTCATAATTGCTTGGTGGGATCTACCGGTAACCTAAGATGATGAGTAAGCCTAACCTGTATTCACAACAACACCTCCCTTAACTGGATTGGGGTTATTATACTTGGCGACAGGTGTCCCAGAGAAAACATATCCAACTAATCTCTCCTATGCTCTAGTAAAAAGATTAATGATTGACTGGTCTGTCAATCGACAACAACTGCAAATATCGTTGTAAAAACCTCTGTAGTTCCTTCAGGTTGGCTATTAAGAAACCTTTTACATTAAACACATCTTCTCTAAAACTCCGCAAATGGGAAATCAGCCAAATTATGTCATCTCTATTCTTGGTTATTTCTAATTTGGTAAATGAAAGTCGGTTCTTTGTACACGACCGGGAAGTTTTTCCCGTCTGAATCTATCCTGCACATATATAAATCTATCATCCGTCAGCGTATTGAATACTGCTGCCACATATGGTCGGGTGCCCCTGCTATTCTCCTCGGGGTTCTTGACAAAATAAAACGGAGAATCTGTAATGTGATCGATACTGACTTGGCAGACCGTCTGCAGTCACTCTCTCACCGGTGTGACGTGGTTTCCCTGTGCCTCTTCTATAAATTCTTTCACGGCTTCTGCTCCGATTAACTTTGATCACTGGTGCCTCCTAGGTACGAATTTGCACGAGATACTAGATTAGCAACTACGTCCCACCCTTTTACGGTGAAACAGATAAAATGTAACCGCAATTTCTACTCTAACAGCTTTTTTTCTCGCACTTCCCGCCTGTGGAATTTCTTTCCACATACTTGCTTCCTCGACAGATACAATCTCCAGGAGTTTAAATGTAAGGTCAATAGACACCTCCTAACACACTAACTCGCATCCATTCTCTCAAACACTCTTCCCATCTACCCAACCCTCATCCTCGCTATCCTTACCCGTCTATCACCCTCCTTCTGACATTTCCTATATCTAACCACTCTTTCTCATCACTTTCCTCTATGTAACCCACTGCGCAATAGTGTCAGTGGAATTCCTTGCTCGGGGTGAAGTGATTAAAAACAAATTAAGAATGGATATTCTCTCTCTAGCTACTTGAGCTATTACTCGTTGGTTCATTTCCATACTTTCTAATTTTCTTCCAATCATTCTTACATCGTCTTCTGACACTGTTCCGAATGGCACACTCATTGCCTTCCCTACAATAGGCAGTACGGCTCTTTTTCTTCTAGTCAGTAATAACTCTACTTTCTTCAGGTATAGACTCATATCCTTCCGTTGTTTATCAAGTACCAGGGAATATTGTGCCAAAGGATAAATTATACGATGATATTCTTCCTTCTGTAGGTAATCCTGAGCTACTTGTATTTTAGCCTTCGTCGTCGTCCTGCGGCCTTGGCCGAGATAGAACTCACTACACCCCTCCAGTATTCCCTGTGCATTTGGAACCCTGGCGCAGTTTATAGCGAAATTCATAATCTTGTCAAATAGCTGAATACTTGATGCTTCGCCAGGTCTACCAAGGGTGTTTTTATTGTGACACCAACACTGGATGGGTTGCCTCCAGGCCCCATCCTGTTATTTAACCCATAACTGGAAGGAAGTGACGGATTAATACCTTTCCCAAGGGTACCAGTGCTTAAGTGAATGCAGGATACTCAACTGGAATTCGAACTCGGCTCACCGATTTCTCTTTCCAAGCCGACATCCACTGCACCACAACGCACATCTGTCACTGAACGCTTACAACGCCTGGTATTCCCAAGCAGTCACCCATCTAGGTACTGACCAGGCTCACGTTGCTTAACTTCGGTGATCGAACGAGCCTTATTCTATCCTTATCGAGCTTCGCTATTTCAATTTTTTAACAAGCCAATACCTCTTCGTTTGGCTGTCAGTCTATCGCTAAGTTTACCAACCATTTTGATCTATTCATTGATCTTTTTGAATAAAGTATTTCCGATACGTCCCCATGCACTTACTGTCAAAATCAGCATCAGCGTCATCAGTCGACCTCCCTTGTCCATATCTGCAACGAGATAAATTTGAGGGTCACTTGTACTGCATGGGGGCCCTTCCACACAGTCGTTAACACCGACAACTGCACCCCGTTTACCTTTCCATATTTAGATGTAGTTCCTACCTCTAGCTTATACCTCAGAGAAATAATTTCGCAATCCTTCTGACTTTTCTCTATGATGGCTTCTCAGTGAGGGTCCTTAACTTCTTTCTCATTTTCTGCTTACCAAACTGGACGTTCACTTAGGGTGTGAGAATTTATCCTATTCACTTGATAAGCTCTGTCATCCACACCTGGTTCTAACCTAATGAATTCGGATTCTAATTTTTCTGGGACTCTTGATAACAGATCTGCACAGGTGTTATCCTTTCCAGCTAGATACTCTATTTGAAACTCATAGCCAAAAAGCTTCAATGCCCACTGATAGATCGTACTCGTCCATTATGCCTCCAATAAATGTTTAAGGGGCTTATGGTCAGTTTTAATGATAAACACTGCTCCACCTAAGGAAAAGTCTAATTTTTCTATTACTGGCCATCTCTGCTGGGTTTCTGATAGTCTTAGAGACAGAAAATTTATAGTTACTTCCTCAGATACACCTTGCACGCGTCTATTCTTATCAGGACACGGCTGAGTAAGTACCGCACCGATATATTTGTCACTGGCATCTGTGTACAGCACCATCGGCTTACTTAGATCAGGGTATGTCAGCAAAGGTACTGCTGTCAAATGGTCCTTGATAGGATCAAAAGCTCGCTGTCAGTCCTCTGTCCACTAAATCTAGCATACTTCTTAGACAAGGCTATAAAGGGTTCTGCTAATCAGCTAAACGCAGGTACAAAGCACCTGTAATATCTACTGGCTCCTATAAATCCCGAACCTCTCCTAATGTTTTGGGCTCCAGTATAGCCTTTATCACTTCTACCTTATATAAATCAGGTTTTATTCCCCTTTTGTTTATAACAAAACCCAAATACTTGGTCTCATCCTTCACAAACTGACACTTAGATAATTTTAATTTCAACCGGTGCTCTCTCAACCTATTGAACACCTTCTGTAAGTGTCTAAAATGATCCTCAAGTGTCTTGGAAAACACCATAATATTATCCAGGTAAGCCATAGAAAAATATTCAAAACCATCCAACACTATGGACATCAACTGAGTAAATACACCTGGAACATTAGATAACTCAAACGGCATCACTCGAAATTTGAATAGACCCATATGATAAATGAGACCTGTCTTCTCCTGGTCTTTTTATCCAAGGGTGCCTGTAATATCCTGTCCTTAGAACCAAAGTAGAAATACAGGTAGACTTTCCCTAAAAGTGCCAAATTATCATCGATCAGAGGTAAAGGTACCCCTAACGGTTTTGTAATGGCATTTAATTGTCTAAAATCAACAAAAGATCGATGTCCTCTATCCTTCTTTTCCACAATAATTATTGGAAAACTCTATGGAGACCTAGATCTCTCTATTACTCCTGAGTCCAACATCTTATTTACTACTTCTTCCACTAACCTTCTCTAATGGATCGGGGTCCTAGAAGGCCTCAATCTTATTGTTAGCTAGTCACCAGTATCTATTTTCATTTGCAGTGTCCCGATCTGTCCTAACCCCTAGTTAGTATTAGCTATCACATCTCGATTAGCTTTTAGCAGTCTCCTTATTGCATCTTTATATCTTTCAGGCACTATCAAGTCTGCTAGTCTCTATCCTTCTTCCATAATCCTGGCTGTGTGATCTGAGTTCTTCATTATATAAATATATATCATCATTTTCATTATCTTTTTTGGTTTTTAATGATCTATCTATCTATCTATCTATCTATCTATCTATCTATCTATCTATCTATCTATCTATCTATCTATCTATCTGTTGTGGATTCTTGTTCAAAAAACCCACACAATATAATAATAACAAAAACAGATATGGGTTATACAGCCTGTACACTGTTAGTAGATTCAGGAATTCTTGTTAGTAGGATTCAAATATATACAAGAAGTAACTCCGGGTAATAGTCTATATTCTCGCTGACCAACGAGTGGCGGTTCAACTGCTCTGACAAACAATCTAACAACACCCCGTTCTGTGTAGGAAGGATTATTTGTATACCATGGAAGAGTCCATAGATTGTGTGAAAAGAGGTGACTCCCCAACACTGTCTATCTATCGCTATGTATGTTTACATCTATCTATCTATCTATCTATCTATCTATGATGTGGCCCTGGGAAAAGATCACAAGAAAGACTCGGACACGGTATACGGTTGAAAACAATATTATATTACAAGAGAAAACAGTGTACAGAGGAAATAGATTATAATAGTACTTAGCGCCGGAACGGCGTCCTAACAAATGAGTATCGTAGATGCTGCTACTTACTACTACCCCAGAGAGTAGATAACTCTCGGTATTTATATAGTCCTGTAGAGTTCATCTTAGTGCGTAGGCAATTCCCCACAACACTGTGTTACCCAACAACTGAGGCACCGTTTTCATTCCTTCTTACTACAGAACTACACAATGTCACCTCTTCTTCACCATTATGATACCTCTCTATAGGTCTTTCCTTCGGTTAGTTTCTCCACTGTATCTATCCTTCCTTCACATGGCATAGCCATTCCAAGGGGAAGTTTCACATCGGTCTGGGCTACTGCGGAGCACATCTTTTCCACTTCATTCTTCAATGAAACTTCCACCCCTCCCAAAATTAATTTAGCCGAGTCAAAGCATATTTGGGACATATTCAGCTTAAACCAGTCACTCCCCAAGATTAATTTTCCACATAAACTTGGTGCCACATACACCCTAAGCTCCCCTACGTAACCCCAGCTGCCTAAACATCTTAGAATTTATTAAAGAGACTGAAGCACCAGTATCCACTAAGGCTTTTACTGTCTTGTGCCCTATCAACACATTACAGGGGAAGTCCGGCCCCTCCCTAAACAGCTGAAATATCTGGGCTCTGTCCCTATTCCTCAACCCCCGCTTATATTTTTTCTCTGTTGGCTATCCCTATTTATCTCTAATCTTGATATGGGTGCTGGCAATTGGAACTCATCATTCGCTATCCAAGTCCGGATTCTTTTGGGGCTTTATTTGAGTAGCGGGGGTGAGAATTGGTCTTCTCGTTTCCCTTATCTCTCCCTTTCCACTCTTAGCACCTTTTAAAATTCCTTTTTAAATGTCCAGCCGTTTTACATAGTTAGCACTTACGTCATTTACAGTTGGCTACAAAATGTCCAGCCACACCACAGGACCAGCACTTCAGAGGTCTTATTTTTGTCGGGGCCACCCAACCTCTTACTTCTCTACGAGGTTCGCACTTTCATTTCCCGGCACTTTTCTATACCCTGGTTCTTTGGGTTCCCTAGTCTCTGCTATTTTTTATCCCCTCTCCGATGCTCTCGCTATTTAAGCTATTTCTAGGGCTTCCGTCAGCCTGTAGGGCCCACTTTTCAGGAAGTCACGTATCACGTCATCATCACGGATGGCGTCCATGAAAGCGTCCGTTAACAACGCCTGAATCGCGACATTTTCTCTTATTTTCGGATTAGGGAATGCTAAACGTGCTAATCCTGTCGTCCTATATCCAAGGTCCTCTCGTGTTTCCCCTACTTCCGGTTTAATCCTAAATAATATTCGAACCGCCCCCATGGTTACTCGTTTGCTAGCATATCGTCTGATTAAGGTTCAGTTCGTCCAATGTTATCTGGGGGTTTTGCTTGTATAAACCCCTGATGAATTTTGGGAGTGGTCATGCTGCTGCCACATACGTCGACAGCACTATCTCCCAGTCTTTCAATCACTATACCAGCTGTTTCTTTGGTAGAGCTACCAACCAATCCTGAAACTCAACTGGTTTGCCTCGGTAGGTGGATAACCTCATCCCAGCCAACAGACCTGTAAAGGCCGCGTTATTTTGGGGATCGTAGCTTCGCCCTGTTTACTGTCTCACCCAGCGATACTCATCTTATCTATTCTGGCGGTCTTCTTCAATTAATAGGTAAATTTAAATAATCGAGGGAAACCAATAAGTGACTTAACTTGGACGTGCTTCTGCTGCTGTTTTGTTATTCCTCTAACAATCGGCTCTTCGAACCAATATATATTTTTTTTATTCAGTCTTTCTTATTTTACTTTTTCTTTTGGTATCTCTCCTTTTCTTTCTTTTAATTTCATCTGTACAGTTCTTGGGTATAATCTTTGATCGTGGCGTCAATTATAACTCCTTTCTCTCCTTTTCCTTAATGTCCTCAGTGGTATCTCTTGGGTCGATCCTGGTCAGGGCAATCAATTTTATCCTAACCCCACTAGACCGAGATACTTCACAAGACCGGCCGTTGGTCTTGTAAGATCCAGTATTACAGGTTAGGCCTGAGCCTACAATTCCAAATGTCAAACGTTTGGTGAGTAATTCTTATTTTGCTCAACAGTAAACTGGGTTGGTTTTGTTTGCCTCGACAGTGAAGTTACTCAGATATTTGCATCTCAAATTATATCAAATCTTTTTAAATACCTTGTTTTTTAAACATATTTCGCCGATGAATCGGTGTATTCAGAAAATAGTTTGTTTTTTTATCTAGATTAACGAAACAAAACTTGATTCACATCAACTGTCACATTTTATTAGCCATTTTAGAAATTAGATTTTGACTAATTATATCTCAAAAAAAAAGAAAGAAAAAATAGATTAAGGTTTGAAAAAAGTGAAAAGAAAAAAGAAAGAAAAATACATTTGGAATAGAATAAAATCTGGATAAAAACAGAAAGAAAGAAAACAGGAAAAGAATAAAATAATATAAAATAACAAAATCAAGGCAAAGAAGGAAAGACGGAAATATGGTTAAAAAGAGAAAATGAAAAAGAAAATGTAAGAAATTTGGAAAATAATAAGATAAAAATAAAAAAATAGTGTTATGAATAAAACAAAAAGAAAGAAGGAAGGAAAGAAAGAAAGAAAAATGAATAAAATAAGATTAAAAAAGAGAAAAAGGAAAGGTAAATGAAAGTCTGTTCTCTGTGCAGGACCCGGAAGTTTTTCCCGTCTGAATCTATCATGCACATATATAAATCTATCATCCGCCCGTGTATTGAATACAGCTGCCACATCTGGTCGGGTGCCCCTGCTATTCTCCTCGGGGTTCTTGACAAAACACAACGGAGAATCTGTAAAGTGATCGATACCGACTTGGCAGACTGGCTGCATTTACTCTCTCACCGGCGTGACGTGGCTTCCCTGTGCCTCTTGACAAAATACAATGGAGAATCTGTAATCAAGGCAAAGAAGGAAAGACGGAAATATGGTTAAAAAGAGAAAATGAAAAAGAAATTGTAAGAAATTTTGAAAATAATAAGATAAAAAAAAAAATAGTGTTATGAATAAAACAAAAAGAAAGAAGGAAGGAAAGAAAGAAAGAAAAATGAATAAAATAAGATTAAAAAAGAGAAAAAGGAAAGGTAAATGAAAGTCTGTTCTCTGTGCAGGGCCCGGAAGTTTTTCCCGTCTGAATCCATCCTGCACATATATAAATCTACCATCCGCCCGTGTATTGAATACTGCTGAAACATCTGGTCGGGTGCCCCTGCTATTCTCCTCGGGGTTCTTGACAAAACACAACGGAGAATCTGTAATGTGATCGATACCGACTTGGCAGACTGGCTGCATTTACTCTCTCACTGGTGTGACGTGGCTTCCCTGTGCCTCTTCTATAAATACATTCACAGCTTCTGCTCCGATGAACGTAGATCACTGGTGTCCGCTAGGTATGAATTTTCACGAGATACTAGATTAGCAACTAGGTCCTACCCTTTTACCGTGAAACAGATAAGATGTAACTGCAATTTCTGCTCTAACAGCTTCTTTCTCGCACTTCCCGTCTGTGGAATTCCCTTCCATATACTTGCTTCCCCGATAGCTACAATCTTCAAGAATTTAAATGTAAGGTCAAGAGACACCTCTTATCGCAGTAACTCGCATCCATTCCCTCAAACACTCTTCCCATCTACCCAACACCCATCCTCGGTACCCTCATCTGTCTATCACCCTCCTTCCGATATTTCCTATAACTAACCACTCTTTCTCATCACTTTCCCCTATATAACCCCCTGCACAATAGTGGCAGTGGAATGCCTTGCTTGGGGTGAAATGATAAAAAAAATGAAAAGAAAGAAAAAAGAAAGAAATATGGTTCAATGAGAAAAAAAAAGAAAGAAAAAGAAATAATGAAATAAAGATAAAAAGAAAAAGAAAGAAATCAGCAAAGAATAAATTTGTTCAGAATAAAACAGAGAAGAAAGAAAAAAGAAAGAATAAAAGAAAAACAAAAGAATAAAATAAATTTAAAAAAAGAGAAAAATGAAAATTAAACGAATGAAATTTGACAAAGAATAAAACAACGTTAAAAAGAGAAAAAAGAAAACAGAAAAAGAATAAAATAATACTAAAAAATGAAAAGAAAGAAAGACATTTTTGTTTGTTTATTCATATATAGATTCATTTTAAGGTTTTCGCATCCTATATTGCTTCAGTACCAATTGAGTCATAGGAGTTGAAAAATCCAATTAGCCTATTCAAATATTAATCGTAAGAAAGGCGTAGATGATGACAATTCCAATTAATTTTCGTCTGACAAATTATACTCATTTTTTAAAATTAAAACGGCATTTTACAAATCAGAATTTTAATCACAAAGTTCCTGCTGGCAAAGAAGTGATTTGAGTATATTGCTTAATTTTACGACACTTTTATATTTGTATATACTGTCCTTTAAATTTCGGGCTGTTCACTCGTCTATTTTTTGTTGTTGTTTTTTTGTTTTATTTTGGGTTTTTTTTGTCGTCATTTACCACACACAAACACACACATGCTCCAATATATATATATATATATATATATATATATATATATATATATATATATATATTAATGCAGGTTTCATTGAATAATATAGACAAGTTTTGTCTATTAATTTTGTGTAGGATCCGTTCATACCGTCTGATATACTTGATGGTGATGTCGTTAAAAGACAACAAAAAATCACAGTATTTGTTGAATTTTTTATCGGGTCTAAGCTTTCGGCTCACATAAGCCATTATCAAAGAGTAAATATTAACACACAGTAAACATAGAACATTTAAGCTATTAACAATAAAGATAATTGAATTGAAAATATAAGTCCATCCCTACCGTGGCGGATGGCCGAAGACAGTGACAAAATAGTGGTGTTGTGGTCCCTGGTCTGATTACAGACATTTGAGTACGTTGTTGGAAATATCGAAATTGATTGTATTCAAACCAGGTTTAAATTGTTTAATGTAGAGTGCTTCGAGGATTTTTAGTTTCTGCTTATTATTTTCTTGTTTGAGTATGTATGTGTTATCAACAAGCGTTTTTCTCAGAAGTGTGCGTTGATAACCGTGTTGTTCTAAATGACGGAATATATTTGAATTTTTATTTAAGTGCAACGTCAGACGCCGTGAGAGCGAATTTGTGGTGTGGCCGATGTAGATATTATTGAGGTTGTTAGAGATACATTCTCTAAATGGACATATGAATTTATATACTACATTGGTTTTTTGCAAATCACTAACGGTGGGGGAAGAGTCGTTGCGGACAAATGAATTAGATGTAGTGGATTTAGTGTAATATATAATGAACTTAATTCTTTTGTTAGAGTCTGTCGGAGAAATATTAGTATTTATGAGTTTTTTAGGATGTTTTCATCTAGTTGGTAGTTGGAGTGCATCTGGCTACGGTATAAAAGAGTGATATGTTTAGGATTGGTTGGGTTAGTATCATGTGTTGTTTTTTCCATGTTAAGCTTTTTAAGAAAGTAATGTATTTGTTCATCAACTATGTAGTTGGGAAAATTATTATTGATGAGTATCTGTTTTATGTTTTTTAGTTCACTGTAGAAGATCTGATTTGTAGATGAATTGACTTTTGCACGGTATAATAGATTTTTTATAATGGCTATTTTGTAATAGTGGGGGCATTCACTAATATAATTGAGTGTGGAGGGATTTTTATTAGTGGGTTTTTGATACGGTGAGATAGTAAATTTATTGTTGTCAGTGTTAATTAATATATCAAGAAAAGGAATTTTGTTATCTTTGCTAAGTTCATAAGTAAATTTTAAAACTGAGTTATTTTGAAAATGTTTTTGAAGTTGTAAGATTTCATCAGTATTTTTAATTGATAGTAGGATATCATCAACATATCGTAGATATATTGATGGTTTTGTAAATTTTGCAAAGGTAGTATTTTCAAGGTTAGACATGTAGAAATTACTAAAAATCGGACCAAGCACTGAACCCATGGAGACTCCGTCACGTTGTATATATATAGTGTTGTTTGGATCAACAAAAGGCGCTTCAGTAGTACAAGCTAGTAGAATTTTTCTTAGGATGTTGGGATTAATTTTGAGTGGGGGTAATGAAGGATTACTGTAAACATTTCTTATAATTATATCAATAGTTTCACTGACGGGTACATTAGTAAAAAGGTTTTCCACATCAAGTGAAGCTATGATTTCATTATTAGGTTTTTCACTCTTGAGGATTTGGATTGCCTCTAGGGTTGACTTTATGCTGTATTTACTCGGAAGGTAGGGTGTGATAAGCTGGTTAATATGTTTAGTTAACTGGTATACAGGAGTAGGAATTTGAGATATGATAGGGCGGAGAGGATAGTTAGGTTTATGAGTTTTTATGGTTCCGTATATGTAACCAGGTTTATAGTCACCAATAATTTTAGGGAGTTTTAAGGAATTCTGATCAGCGTTGTTGGCACTAATGAGTTTATTAAGTTTAGATTTTAGTTGGTGTGTCGGGTTTTTGTTAATTTTTTTAAATTTTGTGTGGTCATGGAGTATGTGGTTGAGTTTTGTGTTGTAATCTGATTTGTTAAGTACAACAAAGATGTTAGCCTTGTCAGCTTTTTTTACAATTATGTGAAGGTGGTTGCGTAGTTCGTGCGCGGCACTTTTTAGTTGTTTTGATAGAATTTTTGAGGAGCTTCTGCTTTTATCATGGCGATCTTTGATTGCCTCAGCCTTAAGTAGATCTTTCAGTTCGGGTTTAACGGTTATAAGTTTTTCATCTTGTAATTTAGTGATGCTTTGATAGAGCGTTTCTATTTCAATTTTTTTAGTAAGCTGGTTATACTTACGGTATATATGGCAGTTAGGTCCAAGGTTGAGTAATTCTTCTTGGTGCTTAGTTAGTTCGTGGTTGGAAAGATTTATGAATTTATCGAATTTTTTGGGAAGAGTGATCGTGCCATTGTATAGTGAATTAAGTTTTTTGACAATTTTAGCACGGTGTTCAACTTCAGATTTTGCAGTGATTTTGGATAGTCTGAGTATTATTTCTTCTAGTTGGTTTCAGGTAGTTATATCTTTCAGTTTGTTGTAGAGGTCATGTTTGTTCTTGTATAATGTGTCAAGATTTTCTTTCGCTATTTCAATTTGCCTTTTCACAAGGCTCCATTTATGTTTCAAGGTGGTGATGGTGTGTTGGGCTGCTGGATCATGTAATTTAAATTGTGTGTATTTTGGCAGCATTTTTTCATTAATGCAGGTTTCATTGAATAATATAGACAAGTTTTGTCTATTAATTTTGTGTAGGATCCGTTCATACCGTCTGATATACTTGATGGTGATGTCGTTAAAAGACAACAAAAAATCACAGTATTTGTTGAATTTTTTATCGGGTCTAAGCTTTCGGCTCACATAAGCCATTATCAAAGAGTAAATATTAACACACAGTAAACATAGAACATTTAAGCTATTAACAATAAAGATAATTGAATTGAAAATATAAGTCCATCCCTACCGTGGCGGATGGCCGAAGACAGTGACAAAATAGTGGTGTTGTGGTCCCTGGTCTGATTACAGACATTTGAGTACGTTGTTGGAAATATCGAAATTGATATATATATATATGAAGTACGTATATTTTGGCAGCATCTTTTCTTTTAAATAAGTTGTGTTAAACGATAGAGACAACATAGTCTTGTATATTTTCTTTTTAATTTTTCATATTTTCTGATTAGACTTTTTATTTCCGGATTATATTTGTATTAAAATTGTCCAAAGGTTGTCCTAGTACTTACGAATGTCATCGTTCATAAGCAGGGACTATATTACAGTTTAAAAATCAAATATTGCCTTGTAGCAGGAAAAGTGTTACAACATTTTAAAAGAAAGTAAATAAACGCTATGAAGAATTTTTAAATTCAATGGCAGTAATAATGTAAGCAACATGCACACGTGAAGATATGTGCTCACGTAGATGCGTGAATTATATGGAATACTTGGTTGTTAAAGATTTTAAATGCCGTAAAAATACGTTAGAGAATTTGAACTCCGAAAGAAATAATTGTGCAAATCATCAACTTACTCAGAGCCAAAGAATTATTTACCTTTATTTCAAATAAACACAACTAAGTACATGGCCAGAAACTTGGTGAGCTGTGCGATTGATAAGAGGTTTTTTACTTTTGATATGTAGTGCCTCTAATATCAGACAGATTTTGGTCAACAATACGGTGATCCTTATTCATACACACAGTAAGAGGAACCTGCAGATATTGGAGGCCATGTACATCAAATCTAAACAACCAACACTCAATAAAATCAACTTTAAAACAGGAAATAACATATTACATTGCATTTGACTACATGGTTTTGTTGTCATTTCGCGCTATCCCGCGGTGTGACGTCATAAAACCGCATCGCAAACTTAAGAACTGCGTTTATTATTTTTGGTAACTATTGCCGTTGCCAAGCGGAGTTTTATGTCAACACAAAATAAAATCGTCGGTGATGGTGGATTTTATAATATTTCAGTTTAAACTACCTCTCTGAAGATGGCTCATGTGAGCCGAAAGCTTAGAAGAAAACCAATAAATCATCATCCAAATGTTGGAGAATTTTTGTCTTTATTTTCAACTGAAATTAAAGCAAAAATACGACGTTTAGAACGGCTCATGATTAAACATAATAGACATTCATTGTCTCTTATATTTAATAGCATATGTCTAGAATATATATATATATATATATATATATATATATATATATATATATATGGACTAATTTTATTCACGCGCGAACACACACACACATACATACATACACACACATACATATATTAATATATATGTAATAATGAAACCATATAATAGTTATCAATGTGTATTTATTCTTTTGCATTTATTTATATATTTTATTCCCTGTCTGAGTGGGAAGGGCGGTAGATTAGAATAAGTTTCTAAATTTATGAGTGATTACTTCCTTGACTCGTTTTAATAGTCTTTACAAATAAAATATTCATCTGATTTAGACAAAATTAGTTCTCGAGAAAAAAGAACGATTAATTAACTAGATCATTTATTCTTATGTTTGCAGTCTTATTTGTTCAAGCTTTTCATGTGAGGTACACAGATACCTCGTCTAGCTTCAACTTTGTCTTCAAATAAACTTTGTCATCGGCGTCTTTGTTAACATTTTTCTTACGGTAGACATCTCCATTTCACTGTTACAGTAAACACATAGAATTTATAACATTAAAAGATATTGAGCGCAACACAATTTATTATACCAAGAGTAATCAATGAATCATAAATACTATTGAAAATCTAAAAATTATAAAACAAAAAAGAGACGGATTAATTAAACGCTTCATTGACCTCTTCTTTCGTTATGAATTCTTTATCTCCGCTTTTTTGAATCCCAATACAATATTACCAGGTTTTTAATCCATTCCATTTCACCATTATGTTTATTATAATAATTAATAAATATTTATTAATTTTAGTTCCACAAAGGTATTTTTTAATTTTGTAAATTTGAACTGGACATCAGTGGTGGTTTGTCGTTTCTTGTAGTCAGACATTTATAATAACGTACGCTACCGGTCATAATTATTAGGCCACACCAGTGTTTTATAAAATGATGTATTTCATACTGCTTTTTAGTATTTATTGCCAAGTAGATTATTGTAAATGAAAATAAAATGGTTCTTTTGATAATACTGAACAATAACATGTGCATCAAATGAATTTATAAATATTTAATAATTACCTATATTGCAGTTTCATCAATGAAAGAATGAAGAAAATTTAGGGTGATTCAGACGAGTTCATCTTTACTTCCTTGCCTTGTAAAATTTTGCATAGTAATAATAGCAAAATAAAACCATTATATTTTCATTTGAAATTATCCACTTGGCAAAAAAATCTTTTTAAAATTATGAAATACATCATTTCTTTTAAAAAAAACTGGGGGTTGCCTAATAATTATGGCCAGTAGTTTATATGTTAGTCTAACCTTTCTCAATTCTTTTTTTTATTTCATATGTAATAAATAATTCATTTTTTGGATTAGGGCAAGTTGATGTTTACTTTTTTGAGAAAATTAACATTGCACTCGGTGAAATATCTAAGATTAGACGTGAAAAGTATGGAAGCCAGAATTTCAATTCGTAGCCAATTTTTGAGCATTTAGTTTTAATTATGGTTTGAAAACTGTATATATATATGCCTAATTTCCGCATGATTTTGCTTAAAACTCACTTAAAAGTTTTACTATTTCAAGAATAAATTCAAATAAAGCTGACATTTTTTGTATTAGATAAAATGTATGTAAAATATATTGAAACCAGTATTCTAATTAGGAATCATCACAAGCAAAATATGCATTTCTTTTACTGTATTCCGTAAATAAAAACTGGAAAAATTTGTAAATATTGCAAAAAAAAAAAGGCGAATCAATGAATAAGATTTTCCACTATTTGTTATTTCATAATTAATAAAAACAACAAAAATGACTGAAATTGTATATAACACCATAATACAAATTCCATGACAGACTAACTTTTCATTGTTAATCGCACTACAATTACTGCATTGTATAATATATTACATCATAATATAACTAATTTTTTCAGGATAATTTTCCTTTGAAGTTTATGGGGGTCTTATTCTATTGCACAATAATTACATAATCATATGCGCGTGCCATGTATCTTGTCCATGTACAATTGGTAAAGGGTCAATAAATTATAAATTTTATAAAGCTGTGCTCTGATGCTTTTATTGATCACTGGAATTTAATTACAACACTACGATTTTTAACTTAAACTTTATCTTTAAACTCGGAAAAAAAAAACGGTAAAGAATTGGAAAAAAAAATATTTGGTTTAATTATTTGCTATATCGAACTCCAACTTTCAAATTGTGTGCAATACCATGCTTTTAAAATCAACATGCACTAATGTGCATATGTGCATTTTCTAAAGGTTCTTGAAACTGCATTTTCCAATATTGCAGTATATTGAAAATAATGTTATTCTCCTGGGGCGTTACCCACTTAACTATGGACTCTTCCTACCAGTATATTAACTGAGAGTTAATCACTCTCGTGGCTTCAGTTCAGCTCAGCACAGTCTGTCTGTCTGTCAGTCACTAGTAAGCCAAGCTTATATTTACTCTGTTCTCTTGTATTTATTTTGACTTAATATCTATCTATCGCCCGGTTCACACTCCACCCACGTCTATTGAACAGGTTAAGAGGCTCATCCCTTGTTCCCTGTTTAGGATGTGGTTTCCGGCTTTCTCTTTTCAAATTTTCTCACTTTGTTTTTTGTTTTTTTAATTGGAGTAGATAGATCTATCTATCGCCCGGTTCACACTCCACCCACGCCTATTGAACAGGTTAAGATGCTCATCCTTTGTTCCTTGTTTAGGATGTGGTTTCCGGCTTTCTCTTTTCCAATCTTCTCACTTTGGTTTTTTTTTTTCAATTGGAGTAGTTGGATATATCTATCGCCCGGTTCACACTCCACCCACGTCCATTGAACAGGTTAAGAGGCTCATCCCTTGTTCCCTGTTTAGGATGTGGTTTCCGGCTTTCTCTTTTCCAATCTTTTCACTATTACGTAGCCTCCTGCACATCAGTGGCGTTACCGCCTTGCTCGGGGTGGTACGATTAAAAAATATATATATATGTATATTGTTAACCTTACCACTGTGTTTCGAGATATCATTTCGTGGTCCCATCACCGGTCCACATCAGTTATTTACATTTTGGATTTTTTTTTATAAGCGTTTCACCCCGAGCAAGGCATGTCACTGCCACTACTGCGCAGGGGGCTACGTAGAGTGGAGAAAGGATGATTAAATATAGGAAATGTCAGAGGGTGGGTGATAGGCGGGTAAGGATACTGATAATGAGGGTTGGGTAGATGAGAGTGTTCTGAGAATAATTGGGAGTTAGTGTGATAGGAGGTGTCTATTGACCCTACATTTAAACACCTGGAGATTGTAACTGACGGGAAAGCAGAGTTGTGGAAGGGAGTTCCACAGGCGAGAAGCGCGAGAAAAGAAGCTGTTGGAGTAGAATTTACGGTTACATCTTATTTGTTTAACTGTAAAAGGGTGGGACCTAGTTGCTAATCTAGTATCTCGTGTAAATTCGTGCTTAAGCGGCACCAGTGATCTAAGCTTATCGGAGCAGTAGCCATGAAAGTACTTGTAGAAGAGGCACAGGGAAGCCACATCACGCCGGTGAGAGAGTGGCTGCAGCCGGTCTGCCAAGTCAGTATCAACCACGTTACAGATCCTCCTTTGTATTTTGTCAAGAAGCCCAAGGAGAGCAGCAGAGGTACCCGACCAGATATGGCAGCAATATTCAATACACGGGCGGATGGTAGATTTGTATATGTGCAGAATAGATTCAGGTGGGAAAAACTTCCGGGCCCTGCACAGGGAGCCGACTTTCATAGCAGCAGATTTCGTAAATTAGTGAAGAAACCAGGGAATACTTCAGGTCACTATTTCCTTAAATAGTATTAGATATTCGCTGAAGCATTTTATATATTTTTATTACTTAGAAAGGTTCTTATATTTTCTTCCACGTTTCCATGTTCAGATTTTATGAATGAGATTTTAGTCTTTAACTTTACGGGATTATAAGCTTTTATCAATTGTTAGAAGAATAAATAACTACATCATAAATTACTTTTCTGTTAAGTTGGGTCGCACCTGGCTAACATTCAGAGCGCATTAATACGCCCGGGCGCACCGGTTGTGATACGTTGTGTTAGCATGATAAGCCAGTCCAATAGCGACATTGTGTTTGTTCATTTTTATCATTCTTGCGGGTGTTTCATGCCTTCATTGAAAAAAAAATACAGTTGTAATTGTTATGTGCAATTTTTAAAAAAGTTCTTCCGGCCTTCTAGGAGGTTTTTGAAATTTGGATGGATGTTACTTATTCAGCATCAAGTATATCTCATTGTATATACGGAATACGTAAGCAACGACGAGGTGGTGGAAAGAATGCAAGCCAGAAGAAAAATTATACTTAACACCACGGAGAAACAGATGAGTTTTCTGGGATACGTAACGAAAAAGAACGGTACTATTTGATTTATTCGGACTATTATCTAGGAGGTTTTTGAAATTTGGATGGATGTTACTTATTCAGCATCAAGTATATCTCATTGTATATACGGAATACGTAAGCAACGACGAGGTGGTGGAAAGAATGCAAGCCAGAAGAAAAATTATACTTAACACCACGGAGAAACAGATGAGTTTTCTGGGATACGTAACGAAAAAGAACGGTACTATTTGATTTATTCGGACTATTATCCTCATCTTTGTTGCAATTTGTACGACGTTTCGGCCGCTGTACGCTCCGGCCTTCTTCAGGTCCTAGGGACTTCGAACCGAATCAATGGGGTGCATCATTCTCCGTCCTTGAGTAGTAGTAATGCCAAGAATGGAAGTCACGAGCACAATAGTTCGAATAATTCAAATACTGTAAATTCTACCTAATCTCAGAAATATAGACAAATACTAGATGAAAAACGGCTTAGAAAATCTAATACTCACAGGACAGATGGAGGGAAAGACAGAGAGGAGAAAACAGCGAAAAACATATTTGATGGCAAATGGATGGCGCAGCGGAGTTTGTGAGAGATACCAAAAGGAAAAATATTAAGAGCCACAAGGGACAAGGGCAAGTGGAGTTCCATGATCGCCTACGCCCTGTTGGACATGGCACATGAAGACGAAGTGTAGTAGTACTAGTATGGGGATTCCGTTTATCTCGCGAGATAATGGTAGTGCCCTCTTTGATCAGGATTCAGCCCTTTCGAGAGCGGCGACTGGATTAGTACATCAGTTCAATCTTTGTATGACAGTATTTTCTGCAGGTGTGGCAGATGACGCTGGGGCGTGGAATGAAGGTCTGAGATTGCGCTTTCTACTTTCTGCCTTGTCTTCTGATGTTCAGCAGTTGCTTTCACTTTTTCGCGAATTTTGCTCATAATTCAACCTTCTGGTAACATCTCCAGGGCAAACCCCCAGCTGATGGTATATGGCGGACAGGTGCTGCCCAAATGGCATATAACCACCTCTCGGTTGTACGTTGAAAATCCAAAAGCATTACATTTAGGACAGAAGATGCCGGAAGTTTGTCAATTTTGACAGCCAAACACCTACTTTGCTCTACCCCGAATTCTTTCTGGATTTAAGTCCATAATTTGCCGTGTCTGAATGTAGCCAAAAAGCAGCGGGGATTTAAAGTGCTTATTCCTGGAAAACAGATTCGTAGGGCTGCACCATTTCATTGCATTATATGGGTTGGTCGGTGATAGCCACTGAGTTTAGCTCAAGCAATGGTTGTGGTGGCCATGCAATTTTGGGCCCGGGCCCGGGCCCGAGGGCCTACGCCGTTGAGACCCTTACTATATATATATATATATATATATATAATGTATTGTAAAAACTTATGGAACACCTAGGTTTTAAAACCACTGTTATGCATTTACTTTTATAAAGAGTGCTCGATACAACGTAGAGATTTATATTGTAATGGTTGTTACAATGCTTTATAAAAGCATAGTATCACTACACAAAAACTTTTGCGTTTTGGAGCTACGTTTGCTCCTCATCTGGTGATAAGTTGAAATGAAAAATAAATGGTGAAAACGATCAATTTTTTGTAATATGATATGTAAGTGAATGTGGGGTGGGTGTTTAGTACGATTTAGCCGGCAGTTTGTAGCCCTAGTGATACAGCCTTGGGTTATGAGAGGGGTGCGGAGTAGCTTAGTTTTGGACAGGTCACTTTTTCATTTTTGTCTGGGTAATTCTTATATTGGGATGTAAGGTTTTTTTAAGAAACGTTAGATACTTTTTATTTTACTTCTATCTATGAGTGGATGGAATAAAGTTGCTATTAATGTTGTGTGAGTTTATTTTCTTTTATTTATACGATGTTCGTTTTTTTTATTTTGAGGATTAAACATGGGTATTAATTACCTTTTTGGACGGGATTATTTTATGTGAATGAGGTATTTTTTGGTTAATTAAATTTTAACGAACATACCTTATATATATATATATATATATATATATATATATATACTGTAGTCATGTATTATACTCACAACCATGTATCCTCAAGGACGCATAGCCCAAAGGATAAAAGCGAGAGAGTTGGCTTAGGTGAACAAATCTAACAAAATCTCATAAGTAGTAATACATTTCCATACTAATCCCGGTACAAAAAAAAAATGTAACTAATTATATATTATACTAAGTTTGACACAACCAGCTCAATCATACGTAATAAATTTTCTCCGTCAAATAGTGTTTTAGAAAAGACCAAATTTTTATGATAGTCGGAAAATTCGCCGAAAGACATTTCGCCGACAGATATTTTACAGACAGGAAAATTGGTCGACGTTTTCATGTTCAAAGTTTCATGAAATTTAATTTTTTTATTTTTTAGAAGATTTTTTTCTAAACCATTCAGTCGTCATGACGAAGTTCATCAAGACAGAGTGAGGAGAAAGAAAGAAACACTTTGATAAAACTGGAGAATCTAAAAGTTACTGATGGTGCGAACAACGAAAACTGTCTAACGCAAGACTGACAACAACCGATGATGTAATTAGCAGAACACGCGCATCCACAATTACACCTGCACAGTTCGCCGACAATTTATAAAAATTAAAAAACTAGACGTGACGACAAACTAGAAAAGACATAAAGCGTCGACCAATTGTCCTGTATGCAAATTGTCTGTTCACGAACTATCCTTCGGTGAATTGTCTTTCGACGAACTGTCCATACACGCATTGTATATCAGTTTCAATCCCACTTGGCAGATGGTATCTCTGAAAATAAAAAAAATACATATGTTGGCTTGACAACAGAAGATCAAGCACATTTTTTGTTAATCATTTCACCCCAAGCAACGCATTCCACTGCCACTAGAGCGCAAGGGGTTACATAGGGGAAGGTGCTGAGAGAGCGATTGGATATAGGAAATGTCAGAAGGAGGGTGATAGACGAGTAAGGAGGTACATAGGAAGAGTGTTTGAGAGAATAGATGCGAGTTACTGCGATAAGTGGTGTCTCTTGACCTTACATTTAAACTCCTGGAGATTGTAGCTGCCAGGGAAGCAAGTATATGGAAGGGAATTCCACAGGCGGGAAGTGCAACAAAAGAAGCTGTAGGCGTAGAAATTGTGGTTACATTTTATCTGTTTCACTGTCAAACGATGCGACCTAGTTGCTAATCTAGTATCTCGTGCAAATTCGTACTTAGGGGGCACCAGTAATCCAAGTTCATCGGAGCAGAAGCCGTGAAAGTATTTATAGAAGAGGCACAGAGAAGCCACATCACGCCGGTGAGAGAGTGACTGCAGGCGGTCAGCCAAGTCGGTATCGATCACATTACAGATACTCCATTCGTCTGATACAAGTTCTATCGTACAACTTTAAAGACTATCTTTTCTGTTTTACGTACTCTCTTCATGCAAATATACAAAAAAAAAGAAAGGAACAAAACCAGAGACTAGAATTTAAACAATGGAGAACATTGTTATATAATATATTTAATATATTATATAATATATTTAATTTGTTATATAACAAATTTAAACAATGGAGAACATCAAAAGAAAAAAGAAACGTAATTATGTTTAATGAAAAACAAATAAAGAAAACAAAATTCTTTCAGACAACTCGGATGAACAACCAGTCAGTTAAGTGCCATGATACACGCTTTGGGCGATCATGCCTCGAAAGAGACATGACTGACTGGGCAGAAGATTATTCCGCAGATGGTTGCCATTGCTTTCTGCGGTAGACTGGTTGACAACCGAGGCTATAGAACCCAATCTCTTCTATTATTTGACTCATAGATAGAGAGGGAAGAGATGTATTATATTACTAATTAGTAATTTCATAACAACATAAAACAGATCCCCCACTTATGCCCAGTAGATACCTTAATCATGTTTTCAACTATTATATTCAGTCAGTCAGTTAAGTACCATACGTGATACACGATTTAGAGACATGACTGACTGTGCAGAAGATTATCCCGCAGAAGGTTGTCATTGCTTTCTGCTGTAGACTGGTTGCCAGCCAAGGTTATAGAACCCAATCTGTTCAATTATTTAACCCATAACTAAAGGGAAGAGACGGATTAATACCTTTCTCAGGGGTATTTGTGCCTAAGTGAATGCAAGGTATTCAACTGAAATTCGAACTCGGCTCCCTGATTTGTCGTTTCGAGTCGATATCCACTGCCTCGCAACGCACATCACTAAAATTCTATGTGCTGATAAGGTATAATTACAAACTTAAGTCTGTCGCTTAGACTGCTCGGCCATACTGTCGAAGTTTTCTTTCAGACAACTCGGATGAATGCTTCCCCGAAATTTCTGAGTTGGACAAAATCTTCAACAAAACACCGCGAAGATAAGTTATAGCTGTGCGAGCAATTTAAAAAAATCAATGAAGAAGCAGAACATTAAGAATTCGGATAAAGATAGCATGCAGGGTGATGATATAAGTAAGTGCATGAGCCATTGTAGAAATGTGTCCACTGAATGGAGTATGAAAAACAGAACAGATAATCTACAAGGCAGAGGTGGAAAAAGAAAAGTGCAAAAATAGAATGTATTTCGGATGTACAGAAGGCACCTTTAAGAAAATCTGGTATAACTATTGATTATCATTTAAGAAGAAGTTTACAAACATTGTACAAAACTACACTACCGACCATAATTATTAAGCGACCCCAGTGTTTAAAAAATGATGCATTTCATACTATTTTTTAGTATTTATTGCCAAGTGGATAATTGTAAATGAAAATAGAATGGTTCTTTTGTTAATACTGTACAATAACATGTGCATCAAATAAATTTATAAATATTTAATAATTACCTATATTGCAGTTTCATCAATGAAAGAATGAAGAAAATCTAGGGTGATTCGGACAAGTTCATCTTTGCTTCCTTGCCTTGTAAAATTTTGCAAAGTAATAATAACAAAAGAACCATTCTATTTCCATTTGGCAATAAATACAAAAACTAGTATGAAATACATCATTTCTTTTAAAAAACTGGGGGTTGCCTAATAATTATGGCCGGTAGTGTAGCTTGCCATGTGTGGAAGCTAAAAGAAAGAAGCCCTAATATATGTCGGAGTATTTTGCAAAAAAGCCAAACCATATAATATTGGAAATATTAAAAGCAAATTGTGTAAGAAATAAAATTTAGCGAGGATGTCATATCCATAGCAGGGTAATTTGTTAAATGAGATTCGAAATAATGACAGCTTGCAAACATGCATAAACTGTCAACTGAAACGATCTGAACCCGGATGAGAGTACCAATTTTTTTTCCTTTTCTCTTCCCCTTTCTCTCTTTCCCCCATCGTCTCATTTCACCTTTGCTTCTATTAAATTTCTCATTGACATAACAAGTTTATAAATGAAGTGATAGATAAACAATGGCATTTTCACTCCTTGGGGAAACCTTCATAGTGCAAACTACGGCTGCAGAAATGTTAGTGTTTGTAATTTTATAAAATATTAACAAGTTCTACATTTTCAATTTTCTAAACGGTTCATTGAGCAAGATAAACATTTCCTGTAAAAACAGTTTTACTATATACACACACACACACACACACACACACACACATATATATATATTTATATATATATATATATATACAATTGTAATTTATATATATATATACAATTTATATATATATACAATTGTAATTTTGTTATTAATATGATTTTTAAAAGCACTATATCACTACACAAAAATTTTCATATTTCAGAACAATACTGTTCTTCTTCAGGTGATATGTTAAAGTAAATAGTGAAAATGATTTATTTTAAAAATATAAGATGAATTCATGGTTATTTAGAGACTTAAATATATATATATATACATATATACATATTTGTGTGTGCGTGTGTACACGCACGCGTATATATATATATATATATATATATATATATATATATAGTTATCCGCAGACAGATCTGTTTCGCTGTATCACGGCTCATCAGTACGGTTAGAATCCGATTGCTTTTAACCCAGGATTGAAACCCGACCGAATTGGGGTCAGTCGGCGATTCTACCTCTGGGCTATGGACGTTCGGTAGAAGAAGGCGGACTTTTTTGCGTGTATATTGTCATTATTTCCGACGCAAGTACACACACTTATATAAATATTTTCTGGTGGTAATAAAACAGGACTAAATGAAGTATAACCGAGCTATTATATACATTTAATATATATATTATCACTATGATTAAGTATATTAAGTACATATTACCTGCAATATTAAGTATATTAATTATATATGAGCAAACATATATATTATCGAGTACATATTATGAACTGACCGTTCCCGAACTGTCAATACATAATGTGCATCTGATGGGTGCATAGTGCATGAAACTTTGCGTCGTGCTACATTCGAAGTATAATATGTGTCTAATAATGTGTGTGTGTGTGTGTGTGTGTGTGTGTGTGTGTGTGTGAAGTGTTGCATGTAGGTATGTATTGGGCAGCTGTTCTTCATTCCATTAAGATAACTGTAGTGGATTATTGTTTAGAAACCACACAAAACAATAACAAAAAAAAATTTGGAGAGATAAAATGTAAGTATATTGAACAAAATATATACAACCTGGAACACGGGTTAGTAGATTCAGGAATACTAGGAATACTGTTAGTAGGAATCAAATATATACAACCGAGTAGATTAGTAAGTCCGGGTAATAAGTCTATATTCTTACTGACCAACTAAGCGGCGGTCCAACAACTCAAGTGTACTCTCGCTCTCTGTATAGGCAGGATTATTTGTAGACCTTAGACGAATTCATTTATTGTACAATGAAGGGGTGATCCCCAACAATAACTATACTAAAAGACCAAAAACAAGAAGTACATTTTTGTTTTGTTTTTATTCTTTCCGTGCAAGAGAACGCATTTCTGGATACATTAAATGTAAGTGGGGGTATGTTAAGAGTACTAGAAAACCTCGCGAGATTTATGATCGTGGACATAGCGCTTACATGCGCTCCGCAGATCACAGTGTGTTTATAGCAGATTCAGAAAGAAATATAAAAGAAATGATGAGGAAAATAAGAAGAAAAGGACTCACTATGAACTGCAAGGAAACAAAATATATGTTTGTCAGAAAAAGCGACAACCCAAGGTGCGATTTCGCTATTTTTTTCCAGACAGAAACATGAAACAGAAGCAGCTGCTGCGATTAAATCATCAATTTTTTCCAAAATCAAACGCTGGAAAGTGAGTACAAAATTCCAAAATCAGATAGGAAGAATTAATGATTTCTCTCAGAAAGTAATATATATATACATATATATACGTACTGATGAGCTGTGATACAGCAAAACAGATCTGTCTGCGAATGACTATATATATATATATATATATATGTTAAATATAAGAGACAATGAATGTATATTATGTTTAATCATGAGCCGTTTTAAACAACGCATTTTGGCTTTAATTTCAGGTGAAAATAAAGACAAAAATTCTCCAATATTTGGATATTTTTTTTATTAAATTGGTTCTAAGCTTTTGGCTCACATGAGCCATCTTCAGAGAGATTACAAGAACGTTAACATAAAAACATCCACCGTCTTGTGTTGACATAAAACTTTGCTAAGCAGCAATAACAGTTACCAAAAATAGCAAACGCAGTTCATAAATTTGTAATGTGGTTCTATGACGTCACACCGCGTGAGACCTCGAAATGATAACAGAACCATATATTAAAACGAAATGTAATGTGTTGTGACCAGATTTAAACGTGATTTTATTAAGTGTGGGTTGTTTGGCTTTAATGTAGATGGCGTCCAATATCTGAAGGTTCTTTTTACTGGGTGTATGGGTGAGGATTATTGTATTGTTGACTAAAATGTGTCTGATATTACCAACACACACACACACACACACACACATATATATATATATATATATACTACCGACCATAATTATTAGGTCACCCCAAGTTTTTTAAAACAAATTATGTCTTTCATACTATTTTTAGTATTTATTGCCAATTGGATAATTCTAAATGAAAATAGAATGGTTCTTTTGTTATTATTACTTTGCAAAAGTTTACAAGGCAGCCAGGAAGCCTTTGCTTTGACCAGCCAATAAGAAGAAGAGATTAGCATGGGGAAGAGAGCACAAAAACTGCATCCCAGAACAGTTCATTTGATGCACATGTTATTGTGCAGTATTAACAAAAGAACCATTCTATTTTTATTTATAATTATTCATTTGGCAATAAATCCTAAAAGCTAGTCTGAAATACATCATTTTTTTAACACTGGGGTGGCCTAATAATTATGGCCGGTAGTGTATGTTTATATGGAATTTTGTTCTTGTTTGGTATGTCGAATCCATGATGTCGAGAGAACTTACATATTACTTTGAGCGTTAGTCTTATACTGATATACCAACCATCAGTGTATAAGATGCAGGGAGATTTTCGAAGAAATAAAAAAGATCTTATATGACAGCAATTTCTTTCATCGGTTTTACCCCAGCCAATGTAGTAAAACCACAAAATTACAAGGTGTTACTGGGTATGTAAGAATTACGAACAGAACCATTACATATAACTGGAAAAAGAAAGAGTAGCGAGGAGGATGGCTTGGAGAACCTGATTCTGCCAAGCCAGATAGAAGGAAAAAGAGACAGAGGAAGGCAGCGGATAACATATTTGAAAGACACGACCATGAGAGAACTGGGGTTGCGTTATATAACAGGAGAAAATGTACAAAGAACCACCAGGAATAGGATGAAGTGGAAAGCCATGATCGCCTACGTCCTGAAAGGACATTTTCTTCTGTTATATAACGCAACCCCAGTTCTGTCATGGTCGTGTCTTTCAAATATGTTATCCGCTGCCTTCCTCTGTCTCTTTTTCCCTCTATCTGGCCTGTTAGTATCAGGTTCTCCCAGCCCTTCTTCCTCATTGCATGTCCTAGGAACTTCAGTTGTCTCTTCCTGATGCTCACTAATTGTTGGGACGCCCGCGCCTATTCGGCTATAATGGACTATTCCATTACTATGTAAAGTAATGGTGGTGTCTACGTAGGAGAGTGTGCCGTGCAGCCGATCGACAAGTCAGTCGTAGACTTCCGGTGACGACCCGGAAGTACCCATTGCTCATACTACGTCTTACGACGGTTGAGACGATTAACCTTTATTCTTGTATTGGATACTAATAACCTTTGTAAATACTATTTTCACGGAATACAACAATTAACCTATTCCTGTTGTTGAGTTATTTATTCTTACTCACGACATAACACTAATAATTTTCTTTTCTTTCCAAAACCTCATCATTGCTCACATGTTCGGTCCATGATATCTTCAGCATCCTTCTGTAGAACGGCATTTACGCTTCTTCGAGTTTTTTTCTTCATGTTGGATTATATTGTCCCGCTTTCACTGCCTTATTGAAGAACTGACATCACATAGCAATCTATCACTCTCTTCTTTGTTTCTAGTGAAATTTTCCTGTGTCTTAGTACTTTACTCAGCTTCTGGAACGCGTCCTTCGCAATGCCAGTTCACTTTCGGATATCTGTGTTGCACTTTCCATCTCCTGTTAGAACACTTCCTAGGTTTTTAAATTTTTGTACTTGCTTGATTCTAGTGTCCCCCACCCGTATTTGGCATTTTGGGTTGCTCTATGTGCTGATGACCATGCATTCAGTATGTAAAGGTCAGAACTGGTAGAGATATAAAATTTAGCTGGTCAGAACATTTTCTGAAATAGTGACTGAATACAGGTAAGCTTGCAAAGTTTTATTTCATCCATGTTTGTATCTATAGTGAAAAGAATTTTTTTTTTCAAACACGGTCAGTATGTGCTCGTATTTATAGTGGATATGATTAAAAATTTGCTTTTTCTTTTTAATATAATTGACGCTTTCATTATTTTTAGACTTTTTAACATGTGGTTGAGGATATTATAGCCGTGGTGTGGTAAGTATCCGTGCGTGTTTAAAGGGCCATAACTGAAGCACGGTCATATCAGCCATATGAATGCAACGAATTCAACTCGGCTCCCTGATTCTTCGTTCCGAGCCGATATCCACTGCACCGCAACGCACTTATCTACATATATATAAAAAGGAATAGAGAAATGAATACATTCTACACGTATGCACATACACGCACCTACAACAGTAAACACACATATATGCACACAAGTACGCACGTACACACGTACACACACACGCAAATAAGAGTAAAAATGAACTTAACACCAATACAAAGTTCATAAATATTTTTTTAATTTAATACAAAAAAAAAAAATGAAAATATCAAAAATTAATACCTTCTGATGAGTGTTAGGGTTTTCAACATTTTTTTTTCATTTCACCCCAAGCAAGGCTGTTCTGCCACTGGTGCACAGGGGGCTACATAAGAGGTTAGTGAAAGATTACATAAGAGGAGAGAGAAGAGAAAGAAGGGCCAGCTACAAGGAGTGTCAGAGAATGATTAAAAGAATGATACGAATACTGGTGTAAAGAGAGTTGCGTGTGAGTAGAGTGAAAAGAAAGAAGAACAAATTTCAGGGGGTGTTGGGGAAAGGATAATAGAAGGATGGGAGTCAAGGGTATAGGAGATGGCAATTGACGTTGCATTTAAACTCTTGGAGATTGTAGCTATCAGGAAAGCAAGTATACCGAATGGAGTTCCACAGGCGGAAAGTGCGAGAAAAGAAGCTGTAGAGTAGAAGTGAAAATTATATTTGACTGTTTTGACTGTAAAAAGCTAGGACCTTGTTGCCAGTCTGATTGCTCGAGTAAATTCATGTAGATGTAGGGGGGGCACCAGGGAGCTAAGCTCGTCAGAGCAGAACCCGTGAAAATAATTGTAGAACTGACAGAGGGAAGCCACATTCCGTCGATGAGAAAGTGACTGCAGTCGAACTGCCAGGTCGTGATCGATTACACTGCAGATCCTCTTCTAGATCTTGTTGACAACCCCAAGATAATTAGCAGGGGCACCCGACCAGATATGTCAACAGTATTCAATGCACGGATGGATGGTTGATTTGTGTATGTGTAAGATGGATTCAGGCAAGAAAAACTTCCCAGCTCGACACAGTAACCCAGTTTTCCTAGCAGTAGATTTAGCTGTTGATTCAATGTAGCCGTTCCACTTGAGGTTATCCGAGAGGATGAGGCCGAAGAGTCGCAGTGCATTGCTTTTGGAGAGAGCATTACATAACATCAGTCAGCTGACAAATCTTATATCTGTATTAATTCTATATACTTATTTTCTACTTATAACGTGTGAAGGCGTTAACTTGCCCTCGCCTGTCAACAAGGGAAGGTAACAGAGTTTCGGTATTGTCTCGGTAAAAGAGTGTATGTCATGCGATAACTAAATACACCATTGTGCAAATTAATTGAAACAACTGCTTTAGCTTTCTTTCCTCCACCATACAATCAGTTTTAGACCCACTGGAGTGACAGGGTTTACTCGACTTCAACTTTTTCCTCAGATTAGGTCATTTGCAAAAGTGTGCAGTAATATGACTCTATATTCGAGGTGCGTGATGAAATTTGTTTGGCCTTGAAAAATATTGCATCATCCGATTTTTATTACGCAATGACACTATTGTCTCGACTGCCGATAAGTTGTCCTATGGCTATTGTCTGCGATGAACGTTATTCCAAGGAAGCTTACGAAAACTGTACCGCTGCACCAACACACTGGTAAGCCTTAGAGAGAGATCGCGGATATTGTTGGTGTCAGTCGTGTCATCAAGGCGAAGAAACAAACTGAATCCATCGGTCCAAAACGTAAAGGAAAATGCGGTCGGAAGCGAAAAACAACGCCAAGAAACGACGTATACGTGATCAGGGAAGGTGTGAAAGATCCTAGGAAGATTTTATTCGTTTTGTTTTAGTTAATTTGCCAAGAGTGTACGTCTTAATCTTTTCACATAATTTAGATCCCAGAGCAAAAGCTGAGCTACAACATTTTGTTTACTTCTGCAGCGATGGCCTTTCGCCTTCCACAGATTGTCTCCGTAATCTTTAGGGTCCCATATCATTCCTGCTTGAGGGTAAGTTGCTTCCAATTGACATTATGCACCACTTTCAATAGTCAAATATACGTGCCAAATATTTTTTCCGCTAGTGATTAAAAAATCTTAGCAGCGTAAGATATGAAGATGACGTATGTTGATATCAAGAACGAAAAGAAAATTACAAGTTAGTGAATGTGATTGGGAAGAATACAGTAAACATCAATTGAAAGATAAAATTCATGATTTTCGGCAAGAGGAAAATCTCGACATACAAATTACAAATTGGACGTGCCAAAAGTAAACACGTCAAAAAATTTAAATATATGGCAAGTGTTTTAACAGAGAGTGTCACTGAAATCCGAAAGAGCAATTATTGTGGAAAATGCCTTCTGAATATTGTTGGTGTCAGCCTTTCAACTGTTATTCGTGTCATCAAGGCGAAGAAACAAACTGAATCCATCAATCCAAAACGTAAAGGAAAATACGATCGGAAGAGAAAAACAACGCCAAGAAACGACGTATACGTGATCAGGGAAAGTGTGAAAGATCGTTTTTTTTAATTAATTTGCCCAGTGGTGTATATAAGATAAAATGGCCGATGCTACATATCCGAACAAAGTATAGGGTCTGTGAAAACCAGATAGATGTTGATTTTTTATTCTGTTTCTAACGTTTCGCTCTGTCAGAGCATACTCATAAAAAGACTACAAATCGTTACCATCATTGGAGATATTTTATAGATAAATGAATTGTCCCTCTTTGTAGGAGTCGTGATTACCGGCTCCTGGTTTGGGCTGACAGCTGCCCACATCTTTCTTTATTTTTCCTGCGAATTCAACGAGTCACTACGGCTAATTTTAGCTCCGTGAAACTCAACCAGCAGCCACATGGTGTCCGAAAATGAAGCGGCCAAGAAGACAACATAGATTCGAGGATGTCCCAACAGTTGCAGCAAAGCATCAGAAAACCGAATCCCTCTTCAACCAGAAGACGAATATATTCTGACGTCGCAACAGAAAACGGGAATTGTTAATAGAATGAACTATACTGCTTCCAGTTAAGTCTGCGCAAAAACTACTGTTTTTTATTTGTTTGTTTGTTTTTTTGTTTTTTTTTGCAACCATTTTCTTAAAACCTATTTTGTATCTTCAATCTCTTCCTTCATCTTTCTGTTATAAAGCCTTTCATTCTTACACTCAACTTTGGTGTTGTCCTGTTTTATCTCGCTGTGTCACGTCAATGCTCTTTTAACCTTATTTTCTACAGAGGGCAAATTAACTGGTCACTAAAATTCTAAAGGGTATAAAAACCCGCACACTTTGCTAAAAAAACAGCATACTATGGCTATCTGATACTTAATTGTGTGGTTAATAAAAAATATTTAACCCAGAATATTAGGAAAGAGAAAGAAAAAGAAAAATTTTTATCTTTTCTTTTTTTATTTTTGGCTCTTGCTTTATCACTGCCCGTCTTTCAGTCACTTATTCAAACACATTAAGTATATCATTCAACCTTGCCTCTAGAGAATAAAATTTATTTTTTTATTAATATATGTTTCTGCTAAGGAGTTATATAACATGACAACACTTTGTGGTAATGAGGTGGGTGAGGGCCTTCATATGTTCATAAATCGGGTATCCATATCTTTTCATGCCATGGCCAGTCATATACAAGTTTTTAGATAAGAGGTGCCAAACGTAGAACGGGAAGCAAAGAAAGGTCGTTTTTTTCCTTGTCAAAAGTAAATTTGCTAGAATATCAAACTTTGTTATAAGTGGGTGCAGAGAGATGCTTAAAAATTGGGACTTTCCGCACTTTTATCTGCTCTTTCGCAAATCATGCATATATATATATATATATATATATATATATCAGCAGCAAATTTTTGTAGATGTCTGACTGAATGTGAAGGGCAAGGAAACTTTTCTAAGTTCTTTATTAAATTCTAAAGCCCTTTCAGCTTCCATTTTCTGCTGACTAAGTGAACGAAGAAAAAATATTCGTAATAATTTGTATTTATTTCAGAGATGAGTAATTTTCAATAATCTTAGAATTATTTCAAACATTTGTTCTCATCTTGGTTGATATAGGTTTCCATCTGACACTGAATATAAAAGGCTCCCAAAATACACCACTGGGGACAGTGGCGTGGTGGATATAGTAGTTGGTTATACATGTGTTAGTATCATCTTGTGGTCATGAGGTCGATCCTTGTTAGTAGCAAACCAAATTCCAACATGAAAGAACAATAATTCATTTCGCAGGATATTTCGCAATAATCAACGAGATAATCCACATCAGCCAATCTATGGACACCTGTTGATGAACAGAGGGTACTTGGTCGAAACGTTGTGTTTATTATAACACTTATATCAACCAAGATGAAAACAAAAGTTCGAAATAATTCCAAGATTAATGTTCGTAGAAATTATTTTCTAAACCTCTTTCGGAAAATTCATTAGCCATTTTGAAAGGGTTCGTTGTTAGCATATTTTACTGTTTTATTTTCTAAGTTTTCTTATATCGAAATACTAGGAATTTTAAGTCGGGCGAGATGAGAGCAGCGGTAATTTCATGTTCGGGGTGACTTTAGGAGAGTTTGAATCGTTTCATATGAAGGAAGTCAATTATTTTAAGACGGCTTTTATAATTATATGTAGTTAAGATGTAAGTGTTATCTACCATAATATTTCTCATGGGTGTAGGTCAGTCTCTGTGGATGATTAAGTGCTTCAGTAATTCAACTGATTTCTTAAGTGTTTTCTCAATGTACGACTTAATGACGCTGGGGGCTTATGCATTTTGTTTTATCATACAATACAGTTAACGTTTGTTACGATAGATAGATAGATAGATAGATAGATAGATAGATAGATAGATAGATAGATAGATAGATAGATAGATAGATAGATACGAACAGACTGAAATAGATAGATACGAACAGACTGAAATAGATAGATAGATACGAACAGACTGAAATAGATAGATAGATACGAACAGACTGAAATAGATAGATACGAACAGACTGAAATAGATAGATAGATACGAACAGACTGAAATAGATAGATAGATACGAACAGACTGAAATAGATAGATAGATACGAACAGACTGAAATAGATAGATAGATACGAACAGACTGAAATAGATAGATACGAACAGACTGAAATAGATAGATAGATACGAACAGACTGAAATAGATAGATAGATACGAACAGACTGAAATGAAATAGATAGATAGATAGATAGATAGATAGATACATACGAACAGACTAGATAGATAGATAGATAGATAGATAGATAGATAGATAGATACGAACAGACTGAAATAGATAGATAGATAGGTAGATAGATAGATAGATAGATAGATAGATAGATAGATACGAACAGACTGAAATAGATAGATAGATAGATAGATAGATAGATAGATAGATAGATAGACAGAACAGACTGAAATAGATAGATAGATAGATAGATAGATAGATAGATAGATAGATATTTATTAATAGATATTTATTTGTATAAAATTATACAAATTGTGGCAAGGGGGTGGGTAGAAGGTGGTCTCCGTAACTATCCTTTACCTAGCTAAACACTTTCATGACCCTATCACTCATTAACAATTTGCGCATTCACCACAAATACCCATCCATCATCTCCCAATCCTTCACGCACCACAATACTACACATTTACAAGGGGCAACTAAAAAGGGGAAAAAACCCATGACGTAAACATTTGCTAATATATATAATAATTACAAAGATATATCTAAAAGATTTAATGATAAAGAAATGAAAAAGTGGAGGGGGGTGAAATACTCAAAACGAACTCAAATATAACACAATATTCAAAATAAAATACAGATGTTAGTAAGGCTCGCCCACCTTATAAAATCAGAGTGGCTGCTGTATTCCGCCAAACGGCGAAATCAAGTAGCACACTCGCTTAGGGAGTGAGAGAGGATAAAAAAAAATAAGGGAATGGGAAAATCAAATACTGACCCATTCAAGATGAATATGGAGCAAAAGTTAACTGGAGACGTTGGGAATATTGACTTCGATTATAACAAAAGAGAAAGCCGGAAAAAGGCCAGGAACCCACTCATTCACATTAACTAGGTACACAAAAGAAGCCTAACTTAACCATGGAAAACAGAATTATATATATATATATATATCTTCCCCATCGTCGAAATGTGGCCTCCCTTTGTCTGTTCTATAAATACTTTCATGGCTTCTGCTCGGGCGAACTTAAGTAACTGGTGCCTCCTCAACAGGTGTTTACTTGTGCAACCAGACTGGCAACTAGGTCCCACCCAGTCACAGTCAGGTTAGCCAAATGCAGACGACAATTCTACTCCTGCAGCTTCTTCTCTCGCACTTCCCGCCTGTGGAACTCGCTCCCGTATTCTTGCTTTCCTGACGGCTACAACCTCCAGAAATTTAAATGCAAAGTCAATAGTCATCTACTAACCATTGGACTCTAGCTCTCTCCCCACCCCCGTATAACCTTCCCTTTCTCTCCACCTATGCATCTGTCATTGCACCTGCATTCTCAGCTTTCTATTGCTCCTTTCTAACCAGTTTGTACTCCTCACTCTCTAATTAATCTTTTTACAGTTATGTAGCCCCCTGCACATCAGTAGCACTTCCGCCTTGCTCGGGGTGAAATGATAAAAAAAAAATATATAGATATATATATTTTAGACACACTACATATCAGAAGTAAAAAACCTCTTATCAATCGCACCAGCTTACCAAGTTTCTGGGCATGTACTTAGTTGTGTTTAGAGGGGTTATTTGAAATATAATTAAGGTAAATAATTTTTTGCCTCTGAGTAAACGTATTTTTACGGCATTAAAAAAGCTTTAATAACCAAGTATTCCATATAATTCACGCATCTACGTGAGCACATATCTTCACGTGTGCATATATGAATAGAATAAGTAAAGAACAGATCGAACAGTTTCTTTAATCTAACATCTTTATTGTGAAGTTATAGAGAAACTTCGTCGCAAAGTGTAGTGACCAGTTTGTACCGGAAGTAAGACACGGAACAAGAAGATACATTCAAAACAGTATATTAGTAGGAGCTTTGTGATCTTTGAGTGATCTCATTTTATTATTATGTTATTTTCATTATAAATCGATTTCTGCTATGGTCACACTATCTATCAAGTTTGCAGGAAGACCGAAGACAGGTGGTAGTGTGTTGTTATTACTCCATGTCATGTTTTTTTAATATCTCCCTACCATCCCTAGTGTTACATAGACAAAGTTTTCCTTAGTGTGTGAGCTGTACTTAACAAGACAATTTTTTGTATATCTCTTAAGCTGGGGTTTTCAGGGATTCTTTCAATGTTTTTTTTTTTTTTGTTTCATTTTTTTATCATTCCAAGTGCACCTACTATCACTGGTACGATACTTGTTTTCAATTTCCACATTTTTTTCTCTTGCAATTTCCAGGTTTTTATATTTTGACAGTTTTTCGAATTCCTTGGTTGCTATGTTACAATCCACTGGACAAGCGACATTTTTTCTTTCATATTTTTAACAATAGTGTCCGGTCTATTTGCTTCAATTTTTCTGTCTATGTAGATGGTGCAATCCCATAGAATACTGACATCTTCTATTTCTGTAACCGGATCTGGGTAATGTTCATAGCAGTGTTTGTTTACATATTTTCCATAGTGTTGCACATTGTCCAATGTAAATATTGCCCCACTCTATCGTGGCGATTTTTATATTCATTTAGGGCAAGTACAGAACAGCCTGAGATTAGATGGTCTATTGTGTCTTGGTATTTATCACAGAACCTGCATTTTGGATCCATATTATTATGTATAATATTTGCCGAAAGTTTCCAGTGAAAAGACTTTGGTCTTGCTCTGCAAGAATAAAGCTTTCAGTCTCAGACTTTAATCCAGATGCACGTAACCATCGATGAGTATTAACTTTATCAATATTGAATTTATTGGAACGTTCTGGATATTGGCCATGCAGAGGTTTGTCTTGCCAGCGTTGTTTCATCTGTTCAAGTTATTATTATTATTATTATTATTATTATTATTATTATTTAATAAGATTGAATCTTCCCACATCATGTCTGGCGGTAATCAAAGGTAATACTAATTTTTTTCAAATCTCATGTACGATATTTGTCGGTGTATAACACGCATTTTCTTCCCAGAGAATAACTTTAGCAACTGACATTCTACCTTCAGTAAACTAACTGTATCCCAAAACTTGCTATAATTTTATTATTATATGTGGTATTGTAAAGAAACGGAAGTCCAGTGCTTCGAGAAGTTCGAAAAATTCAAAGAAATTTCAATATTCTGTTTACGGGTAATGTTAATCTATAGCTTTGGCACCACTCTTCGTATGTTAGACTAATTTTGAAATAAGAGGGAAAAATTATCTCTGTTTCTTGGCCATATTCTTTGCTTTGTTTTAGTATTTTTTTCCTTTCAGATTTAGTGAGTTGTTGCTGTTGTTGTTGTTATTATTATTATTATTAGTAGTAGTAGTAGTATTTGTCACAATTTATAAGATGTGTAATTTAAAATTTGAGATTTGAAATGTAATATCTCAGTTATAATTCTAACACACACACACACACACTCTCTCTCTCTCTCTCTCTCTCTCTCTCTCTCTCTGTGAATCCACGTGCTAGAGTTTATTATCTGACCGGTGCCTTTATAAAGCATAGACGAATAAAAAATTATTCAGAAGAAACTGAAGTCCAGTCTTTGAGAAGGTCGAAAAATTCAAAGAAATTTCAATCTTCTGTTTACTGGTAATGTTAATCTATAGTTTTGGCACCACTCGTCGTATGTTCGACTAATTTTGAAATAAGGGGGCAAAAATTATCTGTTTCTTGCCCATATTCTTTGCTTTGTTTTAGCATTTTTTTCTTTCAGCTCCATTCCAGGTATCACAGGAATACAAACGGTAATAATAAAACATGAATATGTTAACGTTAGATTATGCGTTAATTCTAGCAGAGGAATTTCTCCATAATGCAAAGTAACCAAAGAATGAACCACAGCTCTGAGGCTCCAGAAAATATTGATAGATACCTTTTCCCAAAGACTGGCCTGAGTTTACAGTATTTACATTATTCGGACTAATGTCCTCCTCTTTGTTGCCATTTGTACGACGTTTCGCTGTTGTACACCCCAGCCTTTTTCAGGTGCTAAGAATTTCGAACCGGAATGGCCCAGTGGATATAGACGTTGGTTAGTTCTTGACTTACTCTTAGAGTTGTGAGTTCACTACCAGACTACGGCAGTGGTGAACAAGTAACTTGCAGGGTTAGAGGAAGATAACTCATGACTTCCAATCGAGACTTTCCGCAAGTAATGAGGAAGATATACCCCAGTGATTTTAATAAAGACAAGCTTGTAACTATTACACCCCGTCGAGGTGCCCAAACAATTTACCAATTGTAGTTTAGTTGTGTCACATGGCCGAAAGTATCTCGTCAAAATGCCGCTATTGGCGTCAGTATGTCCTATGAGTGTCAATTTCATTAAACTCTCTTTCTTCATTGTTTGTCTTAGACATTTTAACTACTTTTTTTCAGACATTAAGTATAGGTGTCTTTTCTGTTTCCATTTTCGGTAAAACTTCGTCCTTTTTCCCAAGTTCGGTCCATTGTATTCTCAGCATCCTTCTGTAGAACGACATTTCTGTTACTTCAAGTCTCTTCTTCATCTAAGAGGAGATTGCCCAGCATTTACTGCTATATATAAAGACTTCTGTAGCCGGAAATCACTCTTTTCTTTGTTTCTAATGAACCTTTCTTGTTTCTTTATATTTTGCTTGGCTTTTGGAAGGCAGTTTTCGCTATCTTAATGCACCTTCAGATTTCAATGTTGCCTTTTCCGACCTCTGTTAAAAAAATTCCTAGATACTCATATTATTGTAGTTGATTTATTTTTGGCGTCAAATGTTCAGTTCGAATCAAATATACCCAGTGAAAGAATGCATAGGAACCTGCCAAGGACTGTTTCTCAGTCGTAATCGTTCTAGAAAGACAAGCTTGGTAACTATTACACCCCGTCGACGTAACCAAACAATTTACCAAGTGCAGTTTATTTGTGACACTTGGCCGAAAGTATCACGTCAAAGTGCCGCTCTTGATTTCAGTATGTTCTATGAATGTCAATTTCTTTAAACCCTCTTTTTTCATTGTTTGTCTTAGACATTTTAACTGGTTTTTTTTTACCTAAACTATAGGTGTCTTTTCTATTTCCATTTTCGATAAAACTTTGCCCTTTTTCCCATGTTCGGTCTATAGTATCCTCAGCATCATTCTGTAGAACCGCATTTCTATTGCTTCAAGTCTCTTCTTCATCTAGGAGGAGATTACCCAGCATTCACTGCTATATACAAAGACTTCTGTATCCGGAAATCACTCTTTTCTTTGTTTCTAATGAGCCTTTCACTACTCAGTCTTAATCGTTCTAGCAAGACAAGCTTGGTAACTATTACAACCAGTTGAGGTGCCCAAACAATTTACCAAGTGCAATTTAGTTGTGGCACATGGTCGAAAGTATCACGTCAAAGTGCCGCTCTTGTCTTCAGTATATTCTACGAGTGTCAGTTTCTTTAAACCCTCTTTCTTCATTGTTCGTATAGGTGTCTTTTCTATTTCCATTTTCGGTAAAACTTTGTCCTTTTTCCCATGTTCGGTCTATAGTATCCTCAGCATCATTCTGTAGAACCGCATTTCTATTGCTTCAAGTCTCTTCCTCATCTTTGACGAAATTTTCCAACATTTACTGTCTCATAGGAGGACTGATATTACATAAATCAACAAGAAAGAATCTATAAACAGCTGTTTCTGCCAGACGTAAATAGATTCGAATATGTTTACGTTATTAAGTCGAAAATCTATCAACGAGATGCCTCACTCCGAGCTTAGTTCTTAAACTGAACATCTGTCGGGTTCGAAAGGTGAACATTTAGTTTGGGGTTTAGGGTCGTAAGGTTAAATAATCACGTCTGACATACTTGGAGGATTCGTTTTCGTGATTCCACGAATGCCTCTTTCACATTTTAGTCGCCCAATATTCATTTATTTTCTAGAACAGAAACAAAATCATAATATTGTGTGGCATCTCGTGACCACTCACAATAATTTGAGGTCCCTTCACTTAGAATCCAGTAATCATGTTTTGCATTTGTAGTTCAAGTAACTTGGAGCAATTAGCAGTCGAAACTCCTCATTTTTAGAGACGGTATATCTTTGCCGATGTGTGTTGTGGTGCAGTGGATATCGGTTCGGAACGAGAAATCGAGGAGCAGAGTTCGAATTCCAGTTGAATTCCCCGCATTCACTTACGCACAATTACTATTCAGAAAAGTATTAATCCGTCTATTCCTTCCAGTTATGGGTTAAATAACAGGACAGATTGGGTTCTATAGCCTTGGTCGGCAACCAGTCTACCGCAGAAAGCAATGGCAACCTACTGCGGGATAATCTTCTGCCCAGTCAGTCATGCCACTTTCGAGACATGATCGCCCAAGCGTGTATCACATATGGCGCTTAACTGACTGACTGAATATAATAGTTGGAAACATAATTAAAACTTTTACTAGCATAAAGTGGGGGATCGGTTTTCTATTGTTTTGAAGTAATAAACTGATCCCCCACTAATTATACTTAATATAATAATGTAATATAATCTATCTCTTCTCCCTCCAGTGATGAGTTAAATGGCAGGACAGATTGTGTTCTATAGCGTTGGTCAGCAACCAGTCTACCGCAGAAAGTAATGGCAACCTACTGCGGGATAATCTTCTGCCTAGTCAGTCATGTCGCTTTCGTGTATCACGTATGGCACTTAAATGACTGACTGATATATTTGCCGCTGAATAACGTCCCTTTATGAAGATGTAAATAAAGGATTTTCTTTTTCAGTAAACCGTGCCCCTTCGTGACGTGAACGACCATGGCTCTCTGCATTTTCTTGTATTTTGTAACCCTTAGTAAAGTTTCTCTTTTTGCAATACCTCCTAATCCTTGTTCTGCCAAACATTTATACACACTTTTTAGGCATTTTATGCGATACCGTCCTCTGTCTCTCTTGCCCTCAATATGTCATGAGTGTTAATTTTTCTAAGCTCACTATCCTTATTATGTGTACTAGAAGCTTTATTTGTCTTTTTCTGATGTTAACTATGAGTGCTTATTTTGTGTCCATAAAATTGTTTTCATGTTTCTCTAACACTTCGATAATATTCAAAAATCAATAATTGATGTTCAACCTCGTTCAATTTTTAATCTATCTATCTATCTATCTATCTATCTATCTATCTATCTCAGTTTGTTCGTATGTATGTATGTATGTATGTATGTATCTATCTATCTATCTATCTATCTATTTTAGTTTATTCTAATCTATCTATCTATCTATCCATCTATCTATCTAGCTATAATCTGTTCCTATCGATCTCATGTATGTATGTATGTATGTATGTATGTATGTATGTATGTATGTATGTATGTATGTTTGCTTGTGTGTATGTATGTGGGTGCGTGGGTGAGTGGTTAGAACGTTCGCTTACTGACCATGAAGCCTGGGTTCGAATCTCACCATGGTCGATTTGTTATAATTAGATATTATTCGAGGAGGCGATTTCAACGTGGGGAACCTTTGGAAATTACCCGAAAACTGTACCACGGGTTGACCCAACCCTTGTGAGTGAAATTGGAAAAACAGCTCTCTTTGGTTGGGTTAGGCCGAAGTCACAAGTTGTCGTGACCGAGGGTTTGAGCGTCCTGGCCAGCCATTATCTATCTATCTATCTATCTATCTATCTATCTATCTATCTATCTATCTATCTTATCTATCTATCTTATCTATCTATCTATCTATCTATCTATCTATCTATCTATCTATCTATCTATCTCAGTCTTGTCGTATCTATCTATCTATCTATCTATCTATCTATCTATCTATCTATCTATCTCAGTTTGTTCGTATGTATGTATGTATGTATGTATGTATGTATGTATCTATCTATCTATCTATCTATCTATCTATCTATCTATCTATCTCAGTCTTGTCGTATCTATCTATCTATCTATCTATCTATCTATCTATCTATCTATCTCAGTCTTGTCGTATCTATCTATCTATCTATCTATCTATCTATCTATCTATCTATCTCAGTCTTGTCGTATCTATCTATCTATCTATCTATCTATCTATCTATCTATCTATCTATCATATCTCAGTCTTGTCGTTCTATCTATCTATCTATCTATCTATCTATCTATCTATCTCAGTCTTGTCGTATCTATCTATCTATCTATCTATCTATCTATCTATCTATCTATCTATCTATCTATCTCATTCTTGTCGTATCTATCTATCTATCTATCTATCTATCTATCTATCTATCTATCTATTGATACCGAAAAACCCACTTCCCCATATCTGACTACATGATCAAACATCAAAATTTCTTTTGGAATCCTATCATTGCAAGACAGGAAAATTTTCACTACATTGTCATCCATTGTAAGATTCTATGCATACACGATTCTTCATCTTTTATAAGCCGTGATCCCTCAAAATCTACGTGATCATGTCTCGCCTAATTCCCTGTCATTCTTAGTTATGTTTGACATTTCGGTATCTCTCATCATTCCTGGTTTGCCAACCATTGACACAATATCGTCAACTAGAAAATGAACTTCCTTTTTCAGCCCTTCTATTTCTTTTTTTCAGAATATCGCATACTATTTATTAAGAGAATAAATTTGATCCTTACTGGGTCTCGAACTATTTAGGTTTTATGCTAAATTTTAAAAAATTCCCTGCAATTGAATAATTATACACAAGTTTATTTACTAAAGGAGTCATCTTCCAAATATCATAACCGTGTTCCAACTATCGCCCGGTTCATACTCCACCCACGTCTATTGAACAGGTTCATCCCTTGTTTCCTGGTTAGGATGTGGTTTCCGGCTTTCTCTTTTCCAATCTTTTTACTCTTACGTAGCCCCCTACGCATCTGTGGCGTTATCGCCTTGCTTGGGGTGATATGATTTTTAAAAAAATCCTAGAAAATCCTAGAATTTTATTTAACAAGCTAAACTCGGAGGTTTTGCCAATGCCCAAAAATTATTTGAAATTAACTTTAACAAAATTTTGGAAACGTTCAACTTCCTCGTGTTCAGAATCTCTTTGGCACTAGTAAAGTTTCAAAATGTAAAAAGCCGCTTTCGTTCAAGAATCTAATGAGGGAGTTTTATATCGGTAAACTGCTCGTAGTGTCAAAGTGTGTGTGATGACTGGGATTTGAACGTTTTTATGTCGGTTTTAAACATCAGTCTGCTTTTGACTTTACACACAAACACATATATACAAACGTATTTGGTTGAATAATCTAGAGAAATTACATTTATTTTAATCATCTCAAATTCACGGATTAATTTTTTAATGTTATAATTAAATTCATTAAGTAATACGCCGTAGTTTTTTCTCATTTCTTTCATTTTCCCAAGTACATACAATTTAATATAAGGTCATCTTCAATGGTGAGTTGAGAAGACCACAATGAATGGAGTTGATATTTGTGAATTTTTCGTGCATGATCAATGAAAGCCACTGTTAATTAAAAAAAATTGCGGTTATATAAGAGATTATATACATTTCTATTTTTTTCAAAAAGTTATAGTTCACGTGCTATAAAACATTCTGTTATAATTGTATTTTTTATATTAAAACTTTGCCTTATAAACATTTCAAAGTATTATTGCTTTACACATAATTAATCTTATACAGTGCTGGCTGTATTTTTCTTAGAAAGACGACTTCAATAATTTGAAGTTTCTGTCTTTTTATTTTCGTGGTTGAGTGTTCTTATATTGTTGATTAATATTTCTTTTTTCCTCAATACGGCAGTGAATGCTGGACAATATCATCGAAAATGAGGAAAAAACTTGAAGCAGGAGAAATGTGGTTCTACAGAAGGATGCTGCGGATATCGTGGACCGGGCATGCAAGCAACGATGAGGCGTTGGAAAGAATGGCAACGAAAAGAAAATTAATAGTGAGCATCAGGAAGAGACAACTGAAGTTCCTGGGACATGCAATGAGGAAGGAGGGTTTGGAGAACCTGATACTGACAGGCCAGATAGAAGAAAAAAGAGACAGAGGAAGGCAGCGGATAACATATTTGCAGGGCCTGATCAGGTGGGTGACGGAACGGGGTTTGCGAGGTGTAACAGGAGCAAACATACTAAGAGCCACCAGGGATAGGGAGATGTGGAGAACCATGATCGCCTACGTCCTAAAAGGACAGGGCACATAGAAGAATAAGAATATTTCTTTAAGTCGTGAAGGTGGACAGGAATGTTCCATTAAATCTTGTGCAATTGAGCTTGAATCCGTCATATAATGTTGTGAAACCAACATATAGATTTACTTTTTGCATCTCCCTCCCCCTCTCTCTCTCTTTCTTTCCCTCTCTTTCTCTCTGTCTCTATCTATCTATCTATCTATCTATCTCTCTCTCTCTCTCTCTCTCTCTATATATATATATATATATATATATATATATATATATATATATACAGAAAATCTATGCAAGAGCCAACAAACCTACCTAGGTTTCACCCTTCGGCTCGTCAGGTAAAGAGCCAATTTACCCTGATGAGCCGAAGGGTGAAACCTAGGTAAGTTTGTTGGCTCTTGCATAGATTTTCTGTCTTTGTTGCTCTACTTTCGTATTGAGCGCTTTAGTGTTAGGGTTTTCGTCTTGGGTTTTTTTCTTTCCTACGAGTATTTGACTTTTGTTCATGTACTTCGTTTGTTTCTTTTTTTACTTCCCCTCCTTTTCCCTCCGATTTCGTCCTCGGTCGGCTATTCAAGACGATCTAAATTATAGTATAACTATTACTAGTATTAGCAGAATTATTTCTGTTACTATTAATATTGTTATCGTTACTATAGTTATTATTATTATAATCTATCTAAGTATATATATGTTTATTTTTATCTATCTAAGTATATATATGTTTATTTTTATCTATCTAAGTATATATATGTTTATTTTTATCTATCTAAGTATATATATGTTTATTTTTATCTAAGTATATATATGTTTATTTTTATCTATCTAAGTATATATATGTTTATTTTTGTACACACATGCACACACACTCTCACACATATATTACGACCTTGGATAAGTTCTCACAGATTTTTCACGAAAAGTATTGTCTTATTTGCAAAAATTAGTAAAAAAAAAAAAGCATGTCACTGAAAGTATTGTCTATCGCTAGCCACTATTTTTTCCATCTTTCTGGCAACATTTGAATTCCACATCGGTAAAACGACACGTCTTTTTAGGTTAACCACGTGTCGACCCATTTTTTTGCATCTTCATAGGAATGAATAGGCTGCTCAGCCAGACCATGTGCCATCGATCTAAACAAGTGATAATCGGACGGCGCGATGTCTGTTGAATACGGTGGAGGGTCTAGGACCTCCCATGTAAGCGTTTTCAAGTTTGGTTTTCACCCGTTTTGCAACATGTGGCCTAGCGTGGTCATATTGAAAAATGACTTTGTCATGTCTCTACTCCTATAACGGCTGTTTTTTTCTTCAATGCTTGGCTTAAACGCATAAATTGCAGAAGATAGCGAATTCCCACAATGGTTTCCGTCGGTTTCAGCAACTCATAATAAACGAGTTCGTATGTATGTATGTCTGTATGTATGTATGTATCTTACCAAATGCGGAGTAAAATCTTCGAACCATCGATATTCGGCTTTACCGCCGATGTTGATGTATGGCCAGGTTTACCCCACAATCTTCTCCGCTTAGGGTTATTGTAGTGTATCCCCTTTTCATCACCGGTAACGATACGATGCAAACAATTTTTCCTTTACTGTCTCACTACTTCAACTCGTAAGGTACCCAATGTCCTTGCTTTTGAATCATTCTAAAATGCTTTAAAACTGTTAAAAACTGTTGTGTTTTCAATTCCTAATAATTTTGCAAGTTCAGCTTGTGCCGGACATGAGTTACATTAAGTAATGCCTCTAATTCGTCTTGCTGAAACATTTTCGGTGCACCAGAGCATCATTTTCGAAGCGTCTAAACCAATCTCTGCACATTGTTTCCGACAGAGCATTATCGTAGTAAATCTCAACAAGAATTCTCTGTGCTTCAGCTGCAGATTTCTTTTGAATAAAGTAGTGCAGTAACATTCCCCGTAAAAATACTTTCTTTAGCACGAAATCCGCCATGTTTAACGCTATAGAAAACAAAGTTGTTTACACTTCGGCGAAATAACATACACCGATTTTCAAGATTGCTTCTAGTACTTCTTTAAAGATGCGTTACCATCTTAAAATACACGCACGCAATTCTGGGAACGTCAACTTATTCAAGGTTTTTTATTGGCACTGTTTATTTTTATTTATTTTTTGTCCTCATTTTAACTGCTATTTGTTATCGCAATGTTTCGGTCGTTATGCCATTTGGTCTTCGTCAGACTTATATCGATTTGGGTAACCTACGTAAAATTTTGAACTTTATTTAATCCCCTAGGATAGTCTGTTTTTTTCCTCTGCTTATGTCTACGTATATATTTTGCATAGCACTATTCAGTTATTTCTTGCTCGTTTCCGCTGAGTGCAAGTACACACTGCCTAAACCTAGAGTTGAACTCACAATCACTATGTCAACAAATTTACAAAACACCGATTTTACTCATTAGGTTCCCGTAGATCTACTTCTTATGATTATGTCTACGTAGTATTTCTTTAGCAGTATTCTTGTATATATATATATATATATATATAGGTGATGATATCAAGTCCGCAAATGGTGAGGATAATTCAACAAGATCTACCTAATATAAAATATTACTTGTTAGATCTGCATAGAGAGCTCACTGTGTGTTATCCAGAGCAACATGACATTTATAAAAAAAATTCAGCACATCATTTAGAGTGGTTATAAATTATAATTCATTTTTATGATTTAAATTAGCATATTTTTTTCAGACGACAGGAAAAATATTTCCGGGAAAAATATTTGTACCAAATGAAACGATTATAGTGCGGTCTGAAGAACTAAGCTATTTTAGTTCATAGAAATGAATTATAATCTATAACCACTCTAAGTTATGTGGTGAGTTTTCCCTGTTTCTCTCTCTCTCTCTCTCTCTCTATATATATATATATATATATATATATGTGTGTGTGTGTGTGTGTGTGTGTGTGTGTGTGTGTGTGTATATATATATATATATATATATATATATTAGTTATCACGGACTACGTAAGAACGTCTTCCCCATTGACTGGTTTGGTTGTTTGATTAGGGTTGAACATTTTACACTCTTCATCCCGCAATTAAAACCTTCACTTGACAAGACACAAGAAGTGTTACAACGAAATAGCTATTTTGTAGTGATTTTATATCATAATTATGTTATAAATTTTAAATATATATATATATATATATATATGTGTGTGTGTGTGTGTGTGTGTGTGTTTAGACAGAAACTTTTCTTTTAGACATGTCAGTGTAAATAAATTGCAAACATTGTATCTGCTTATATTTGAAGCAAGAAGAAAAAGTACAGTAATTTTTACATAGTTTTGCAGTTATTTTTTGTTACCACAACTCACAACCCTGAAGATGATCTCGAAAAGAGATTGAAAGTACATGGGTACATTGAGAAATTAATGATAATAACATCTATCAACGTTACAACTCATTTCTTACATCTCTCAATTATAACACGCGAAAGATTATCCGTGGGTATGAACGGATTTTATAAAAAATAAGCAGACAATGTGTGCAATTTATTTAATTTAATATATATATATATATATATGTCCAGTCCGTAAACGGCGAGGATAATCCAACAAAATCTAAAAATATATATGAGTATAGGAACGCAAGATCCATATGTAAGCATGAATGGATGTAAGTCTATAGGTATGTATAAGTATAAACACAGTTGCATTTATATGTACATATGTGGTTGTGTGCGCATATGTGTATGGGAATGTAAGTGAGTGTACATGGGTGTGTTAATTTGTAGGGTTACACATACATGCGTATCCATGGAATTATGATTGGGCGTTTAATGATTGGTGGTCAACACCTTCGCGACTGGTCTGGATACCCCCAACTGATATAACGCCAATCTCTCTGTCCTCAATTATTTTGCTTATTTTTCTCTTCAGTTAAAAGAAATGCTTATTCCGGTAAAAGTTTTATACCAAACGGAACAAATATTATTTGGTCTGATGAAATTAGCTAATTTAGCTCATTGAAATGAATTATAATTTATAACTAATTTAAATGACGTGTTCAGTTTTCTTTTATATATATATATATATATATATATATATATATATCAGTACATGTACATATGCATATACACACAGGTACACGCACATATATAAATATTTTGCCGGTCTTAATAAAATAGTGGTTGATGTAATATAACGGAGCTATAAAGTTAATATTAATAAATATACATATTATTGTACGTCTATAGCACGACTTGGGGCTCATTATAAACTGACCGTTCTGGGATATATATATATATATATATATATATGCCAGAACGGTTATTGAGCACTCTGGAAGAATTTGAAAAAACAGTAGCTACTCTAGCACCTACGTATCGATTGTTCAGTAATGAATTATAGCACTCTAACTACTGGTGTATGATACATCATTCGCTAAAAAATCTACCTTTTTCTGCCGAGCACCCATAGCTCAGAGGTAGAATCACCCACTGACGCTAATTCGGTTGGGTTTCAAGCGTGGGTTAAAAAGTAATCGGATGTCTAGCCGTACTGATGAGCTGTGATACAGCGAAGAAGATATGTCTGCGGATAACTATACATATACATATATCTATATTTGTGTGTGTGTGTATATATATATATATAGAGAGAGAGAGACAGACAGACAGACAGACAGACAGACACACAGGGACAGAGACAGAGAAAGTGTAACCGATAGATGTATATTTTTTTAAGTGTAATTTTTGTCTGTTCAACAATGTCACTTAAAGTTGAAGGAGGACGTTCACCGTCATCATATCCCTTTCGAATTTTCTGAAGATTTTAGACTGACGTCAAAAGCCGCAACATCTCCTTGTATATCAGATTTTGTTTTCTTTTGCTTTATGCAACACTCCAGTTGGTCAAGTTAAGAATTGGAATAGACTGGCAAGATTTCGTATTATTTCGTCTGAATTATGAATAAGAACAACAAGGAAAAGTCTAGAATTCCTTCCTTCTGCGGGATCAGTGATTTGAATTTTAGTAAAACCAATACATTCGTGACGTCAGTTAAATTTTATAAAATATAACACAGATTCATGAATGCGCAAATGCACACAAGCTGATAGATAGATAGATAGATAGATAGATAGATAGATAGATAGATAGATAGATAGATAGATACGAACAGACTGAAATAGATAGGTAGATAAGAACAGATTGAGATAGATAGATAGATAGATAGATAGATAGATACGAACAGACTGAGATAGATAGATAGATAGATAGATAGATAGATAGATAGATAGATAGATAGATACGAACTGAGAAAGAAAGAAAGAAAGAAAGAAAGAAAGAAAGAAAGAAAGAAATGGTGACTGCCTGGTTCACACATTAAATTATGAAATGTGCAGATGATCGTTTAAGGCGCAAAACTGCTTGTCGACATGCAATGTTGATTTCTGTATCAATACAGTTTGCATCTACAAACGTTTTGTTCTCCTTACAGAGCAATTTTCTGCAATAAATATAACAATTTATAAACAATACACATACACACATACACATACATACATACATACACACACACACACACACACACACACACACACATATATATATATATATATATATATACAATCCAAATAAGTTTTCTTAAAGATAAAGAATTCATCCAAACAAGTTTTCTTAAATTCAACCGACAAGTTTTGTCGCTAATTGTTTATTGTATTTTTTTCCCAATAAAATGTGCAACGTGAACAAAATCATGGCTAGATTCTATTCAAAGTATAAGCTTCCTTTTGTCTTGTTCAAGTCCATTCAAATGGATATCGGCTCGGAAGGAGAAATCAGAAAGCTGAGTTCGAATTCGATCTAAATTTTGTTGCATGCCCTTTTTCGCAAATACCCTTGGCAAAGGTATGAATCAATCTTATCCACCCCCATTTATGGATTGAAAAGCAGGACAGATTGGGTTCTATAGTCTTGGTTGGCATCCAGTCTACTACAGAAAGAAATTGCAACCTACTGCAGGAAAATCTTCTGTCTAGTCAGTCATTAATCAAAAAGACATGATTGCCCATTTAACTGATTGATCTCAATAAAAGAATTGAACAGCATGACATATTGGGTTCTATAGCCTTGGTTGGCAACCAGTCTACCGCAAAAAGAAATGGTAACCTACTGCAGGAAGATTTTCTGCCCAGTCAGTTATGGATCGAAAGAGACATGATCGCCCAAGCGTGTATCAAGTATGGCAGTTAATTGACTGACTGACTGTATTCCTTTTACGCTGCTAGCGTTTCATTCATCTTGTCGCGTTGATTACCAGTAAATCCATTGTTTGTCAAGACAAGCAACGTTTGTCCAAAGACTTGAGGAAGAAGGACATACTGTCGAAATATTTTTAAACATTGTATATTTCTTTTTTTTCTTTCCTTTTTTTAGTTACTTTTGTCTACAAGTGTTGTTATTATTATTATAATGTTGTCATTTTTCATCATATTTCTATTTCTGCTATGGTCTCACTACCTACCAAGTCTGCTGGAAGACCTAAGGCAGGTTGTGGTGTGTTGTTATGGCTCCATTTCATGTTTTTTTCTATCACCCCTAACATCTCTAGCGTTACATAAACAAAGTTCTTCTTAGTGTGTGGGCTGTACTTAACAAGACAATTTTTTGTATATCTCTTAAGGTGGGGTTTCCAGGTATTCTTTCAATGTGTTGTTTTATTCCATTTTTATAATTCCAAGTGCACCTACTATTACTGGCACGATTCTTGTTTTCGGTTCCCATATTTTTTCTATTTCAGTTTCCAGGTTTTTATTTTTGACAGTTTTTCGAATTCCTTGGTTGCTATGTTACAATCCGCTGAACAAAACATATCACATAATAGGCAAGTTTTTTCTTTCCGGTTTTTAACAATAATGTCCGGCCTATTTGTTTAATTTTTCTGTCTGTGTAGATGGTGTAATCCCATAGAATGGTGACATCTTCTATTTCTGTAACCGGTGCTGGGTGATATTCATAACAGTGTTTGTTTACATATTTTCCATAGTGTTTGCACATTGTCCAGTGTAAATATTGCCCCACTCTATAATGACGATTTTTATATTCATTTGGGGCAAGTACATAACATCCTGAGATTAGATGGTCTATTGTTTCTTGGTGTTTTTCTCAGAACCTGCATTTTGGATCCACATTATTATGTATACTATTTACCTGAAACTTCCTGTATAATATTTGCCCGAAAAATCCTGTATAATATTTGCCTGAATGTTCAAATTATTATTATTATTATTATTATTATTATGTCATTTTTCATCATATTTCGATTTCTGCTTTGGTCTCACTACCAACCAAGTCTGCGGGGAGACCTAAGGCAGGTAGTGGCGTGTTGTTATGGCTTCATTTCATGTTTTTCTATCTTCCCTATCATCCCCAGCATTACATAGATAAAGTTTTCCTTAGTGTGTGGGCTGTACTTAATAAGACAATTTTTTGTATATCTCTTAAGCTGGGGTTTCCAGGGATTCTTTCAATGTGTTGTTTTGTTCCATTTTTTATCATTCCAAGTGCACCTACTATCACTGGCACAACTCTTGTTTTCAATTTCCACATTTTTTCTATTTCAATTTCCAGGTCTTTATATTTTGACAGTTTTTCAAATTCCTTGATTGCTATGTTACAATCCGCTGGACAAACCATATCAATTAATAGACAAGTTTTTCATTCTGGTTTTTAACAATAATGTCTGGCCTGCTTGCTTCAATTTTTCTGTCTGTGTAGATGGTGTAATCCCATAGAATGGTTACATCTTCTATTTCTGTAACCGGTGCTGGATGATGTTCATACCAGTGTTTGTTTACAGCTTTTCCATAATGTTTGCACATTGCCCAATGTAAATATTGCCCAACTCTATCGTGGCGATTTTTATATTCGTTTGGGGCAAGCACAGAACAGCCTGAGATTAGGTGGTCTATTGTTTCTTGGTGTTTATCACAAAACCTGCATTTTGGATCCATATTATTATGCATAATATTTGCCTGAAAGTTTCTCGTGAAAAGACTATGGTCTTGTGCTGCAAGTATAAATCCTTCAGTTTCAGACTTTAATCCAGATGCACGTAACCATCGATGAGTATTAACTTTGTCAACATTGGATTTATTGGCACGTACTGGATATTGGCCATGCAGAGGTTTGTCCTACCAGCGCTGTTTCATCTTTTCAAGAGCTTTATCTTTGGCTTTCATTTTCATATTTTTTGCCGCAATAGTTGGTTCTTGGCTACTGTTTTGCTTTTCTACAGAATCTACTAACTGTAAATCTTGTTTGAATTTACTGCCTTCTTTTATTATTAAATATTTTTTCTTTCTTTCTTCATGTTGCCTTACTAATTGTAACATCCAATCCTTTGTTGTTTCTATGTATGTTAATAAGCCAATAGTTGTTGTCTTGTATGACAATTCCAGCTGAATAAGACCTCTACCACCTTCTTTACGGGGTATGTATAGACGATCTACATCAGCCTTTGGATGATGCATCTTATGCTTAGAAAGAAGCTTTCTTGTTTTAGCATCCATTCGCCTGATGTCGTTTAGAGTCCAGTTTAAGATGTTAAAGCTATATTGGACAACTGGGATTGCAAGGCTATTAATGGCCATAACTCTGTTCTGTGAATTTAATTCAGTTTTATTATTATTATAATTATATTATTATTATTATTATTATTATTATTATTATTATTATTATTATTATTATTATTATTATTTCCTTTGATTACTGTGCTATACTTATTTCTTTCTGGGTTCCAACCAAAGACCTAAGGTCAGAAATAGTTTCATTAATTTTTCCAATGAGTATATTATTATTATTATTATTATTATTATTTCCTTTGTTTTTTGTTTTATAGACATTTCTTTTCGATCCTAATCGGAGAACTATTTCTAAAATGGCTTCATTAAATTTTCCACTGATCGTTTTCGTGAGACAAAAAAAATCACGCATATTTTACATTGAAAAAGCTCTGCCTAAAGTGTGAGACATAAATGTTTTGTATTTCATAAATGCATGGGCTACCAAGAAGCCCTTTTAATGAGTTGTGGGAACCTTTTTCCAATTAATTAATCCGAGGGCTCCAACTACAACTAAAATTACTGATGTCCTCAGGTGCCACATTTTTGAGATTTTCATCTCAAGATCTTTGTATTTTGATAGTTTTTAAGAAATTATTGTTGTTGTTGTTTTTGTTGTTGTTTATAAATTAAATATTAAATTGAATTATTCAGTTTTTCTTAACTCAGTAATATTCTAACGGCTTTGACCCTACGCTGTTAACATGTGGGAATCTGGGTCGTTTTTTCTTATAATTGAAGTTCAGTATTCAGGATGTGCATTGTAGTGCATTGGATATCGGCTCGGAACGAAAAATCGGGGAGCCGAGTTCGAATTCCAGCTGAATTCATTGCATTCACTTACGCGCAAATACCCTTGGGAAAGGTATTAATCAGTCTATTCCTTCCAGTTATGGGTTAAATAACAGGACAGATTGGGTTCTATAGCCTTGGCTGGTAACCAGTCTACCGCATAAAGTAATGGCAACCTACTGCGGGATAATTTTCTGCCCAGTCAGTCATGTCTCTTTCGAGACATGATCGCCCAAGCGTGTTTCACGTATGGCACTTAACTGACTGACTTGTGTTCCACTTGCCAGTTCATCGAGTAACTGAAAATTCACTTCTAAGTTGTTTAATTTGTTTGCCTATTTTTCTTTTCCAAAGTGAATCTTTATGTCCGTGAATGCCTTTTTTACTTTGATGTTTTATTTTTTTAGTTGCTGCTATTGCGGTAGTATTTACGTTTATTTACACTGTTCGGACTGTTGTCCTTGTCTTTATTGCCATCTTTACGACGTTTCTGGCGTTGTACACTCCGGCCATCTTCAGGTGGTAGAAATTTTGAACCGAACTCTTTATTTCAATCACTGGGGTATATCATTCTTATTCCATGTGTGATGAAACTTCTTGTAGCCATGTAGTTATCTCCTTTTCACTTAATACTCCATTTGTTCACCACTGCTGTAGTGTGTATTGAACTCACAACCCTTTGGGTCAATTCACTGGAACTAACCAACGCTTATGTTCATGTGCCTTTGAGGAGGGTACAACGGCTGAAACGTCAATAAAAATAAGGACAATATGAATTTAAATTGTAGGAGTTTCAAAATGATGACAAAATTTAGTTGAAGTGATTCATGTTTTGCACCAAATATATATATATATATATGTGTGTGTGTGTGTGTGTGTGTGTGTGTGTGTGTGTGTGTGTGTGTGTGTGTGTGTGTGTGATTGAGCACTCTAGAGAGGAAAATTTTAAAAAAACAGTTACCACTTCTGCGATATATGCATAACTCTTAGTAATGAATTGACTGGCGTGTGTGTATACGCCGCTTATATACAACACGCTAAAATTTCTCTGCTCTTATTTCATGTGGCTATGCCTTAGGAGTTAGCCACTCCAACTGTCACCGAATCGGTCGAGTTTCGATCCCGGCCAGAGGCAAGTGTATGTCTAACCACACTGATGCTTGTATGTGGATGACATGACGTGTATGTATATATAATACACACTATGAAATCGGCCATTCTCTGACGTTGCGCCTACGGCCTGGTGAGTGAATATTCTAACTGCTGTCAAATCAGTCGTGTTTCAGTCCGGGCTTGAGGTAAAACGATTGATCTAACTGTGATTCAATGAAACAGGTCTGCCTGTTTATTTATGATCTCGCTTGCGATTGAAACCTGTCAAGGGGGAAAATTTTCATAAACAACAGCTATGTACGCTATGTTCTCTGGTTACCGTGTAGAACGCCCGTTCGAAGCGGTTATCAGATAGAACTCTCGCTGTTGGCGTTAATAACATTTCTTAAAATATATTACACGCTATGAAATCGACCTTTCCTTGATGCTGCGTCTATTTTCTGGAGGGTGAATATCCGATTACTGTCATATCAGTCGGGTTTCAGTCCCGGCTTGACGCAAAACGGTTCAACTAAACGCACTGAAGGGCTGTGATACAGCCCAACAGGTCTGAATTGCTTTTTATTTTAAAGTTTTAAAAAAACATTTTTATGTAAATATTTACATGGTAATTATTTTGAAGAACTTTTCTCCATGTAGCCTATACATTATAAATCTAAAACTATATATATATATATATATATATATAGAGAGAGAGAGGGGGGAGGGAGGGAGACGGGAGGACGAACATACGTCATGAAGAGTTTGTGTTTTGTTTAACGGCACATCAATATCTCTGGGTTATTTAATGCCAAAAAATGTCTTCTGATTTCGTATTTTTGAAAAGCAGTTCGTAGATCAGGTTTCATTGACGTATTTTTGTAAAAAGGATTTTGTTGAGAGTCAGATGTATTGCTGATATATTTTTTTCCAAAATAAAATTGCTGGAGACATTTTTTCTTTCGATATTCTTCCAAAATGTATTGCTGGTAAGTTTGACTTCTCCAAAAATTTATTGCTGGAATTTTTACTATATAAGTATATATTTATGCTTTCATCGTGTTTTGACCCCATTTGAAGAGTAACTATAGCTGGGACCCTAACAGGTGATACTAGTCTGGGTCAGTGTAGACCTCAAGGAAAAACAGTAATTAAGAGGTGGTCCACGCTCCTCAAAATCTCCCAAACAGAAGCATTGCAGCTGGATGCAGTTTATCGTCATACTCAGGACCCATAATGAAGAGACCCACAAATTGTATTAGTCTCTTAAGTACTAACTTCGACCGTGCATGTAGTCATTTTAACTATAGCATGATGGTACCTTGTCGCCAATCTATTACTGCTATTTAAATTCATAAAGTCTAGTCTACATGGAGAAAAGTTCATCAGAACAATTACCATGTAAATATTTACAGAAAACATGTTTCTTTAAAACTTTAAAACGTTTAGAATAATGAAATAAAAATTTGACAACGACCGCTGTGAACTCCCAAAAAGATTTTATCGTCCTCTTTATCAGAATATTCTGACAAATTTGCTTCAGACGGTGCTGACGTTCATAAACCACAAACTGTAATAGGAGTGGATCACACTCGGCTTCCCAATGAGATGAATTATAAACAGAAACCCATCCTTAAAAACACTACTCTTTGCTGAATATAGCATACAGTAGTGGATTCATGTTTTTGTTTTGTTTTTGTTTTGTTTTTTAATATTAAATGCCATACAAGAAAAATTAACATTATCTGGTCGAAAGGGTTTTATCGCTAAAACTGAAAATAACAGAATATTTTTCAAGAAATATCTTTACTTTAAAAATATTTTTACCCTAGAAAAATATTTTTTCTTTAGAAATATTTTTCAACTCTAGAAATATTTTTCTCTAGAAATGTTTTTCCTATTTTTGAATTTAGAAATATTTTTCTCTAAAAAGAATTTTTACTCTAGAAATACATTTTTTAGAAATATATTCGATTCTAAAAATATTTTTCTGCATTTCAATGAAATCTGTCGAAAAATTTAGTCCTGATGAAAAACACTAGCTAAAACTGTTAATTTCAAAATAATTTCCTGAATTATAAATGGTAACGGTAGAGGTAATTTTAGCTGTTTCCTCCTAAGGAAATATTCAGCATTCATTAAGCAAGCAGCCAGTGCTACTTTCGGGTAAAATCCATAAAATCTATCTATTGAAACAATTTTCAAAGAGAATCAGTTAAGTGCCATACCTGAAACACGCTTGGGCGATCATGTCTCTTTCGAGACATGACTGACTGGACAGAAGATTATCCCGCAGTAAGTTGCCAATGCTTTCTGCGGTAGACTGGTTGCCGACCAAGGCTATAGAACACAATCTGTCCTGTCATTTAACTCATCACTGGAGGGAGAAGAGATAGATTATATTACATTATTATATTAAGTATAATTAGTGGGGGATCAGTTTATTACTTCATAACAATAGAAAACCGATCTCCCAATTTATGCCAGTAAAAGTTTTAATTATGTTTCCAACTATTATATTCAGTCAGTCAGTTAATGCCATACGTGATACACGCTTGTGCGATCATGTCTCGAAAGAGATATGACTGACTGGGCAGAAGATTATCCCGCAGTAGGTTGCCATTGCTTTCTGCGGTAGACTGGTTGCCAGGCAAGGATATAGAACCCAATCTGTCCTGCCATTTAACTCATCACTGGAGGGAGAAGAGATAGATTATATTACATTATTATATTAAGTATAATTAGTGGGGGATCATTTTATTACTTCAAAACAATAGAAAACCGATCCCCCTTTTATGCCAGCAAAAGTTTTATGTTTCCAACTATTATATTCAGTCAGTCAGTCAGTCAGTTAAGCGCCTACGTGATACACGCTTGTGCGATCATGTCTCGAAAGAGACATGACTGACTGGGCAGAAGATTATCCCGCAGTAGGTTGCCATTGCTTTCTACGGTAGACTGGTTGCCAGCCATGGCTATAGAACCCAATCTGTCCTGTTATTTGACCCATAACTGGGAAGAAGAGACGGGTTAATACCTTTCCCAAGGGCATTTGCGCGTAAATGAATGCAATCAATTCAACTGGAATTCGAAATAGACTTCTCAAATACATTGCTATCACTCTTTCCAGAATTAATGGAATTGTTCTTACTAACCTTCTGTTAAAATAGTGTGAAACGTCAAAATGTTATATCATTATTTCTTTTTCGAGTTACGCTCTCTAAGCAGTTTTTTCCAATCTAGAAATTTTCATGTATATATATATATATATATATATATAATAAAATAACAATAAATTAACATTATACACATAATAGTCGTATTGTTTTAGTCATGTTTGCATTGTTTCCTGACGAATGAAAGTCTCTTTTATTGTATTCATATGCAAATCTTCAACATATAAATATCAGTCGATACAGCTGGTGGCGAAAATGGTTCTTGAGATTTTTTTAGGTCCCTGGAACGTTTTGTGGTATTTAGGTACATGAAAGATTGAATGTTGATGGATAAATTATTGTGGTGATTGCGAAAATTGTAACGTATGTCTGGGTCGTGAATCGGATTAGCCAAATATAAAATAGTTAGTGTGGACCATCCTGAGCTTTTTCCTCCCTCCCCATTTCGGCCTTGTGCCACAACTGATTGTATATTTCAGTAAATAAAATGGTTCTTGAGATTGAAGTCGTGTTACTGACGTGTTCAGACCTTGTTTCTAACCTTTTGGATTTACTTTTCACGAAGGACATTATTTTTTCACGAAGGACATTATTTTTTCACGAAGGACATTATTTTTTACTTAACTGTCCGTTAAGTTCATTTGAATTTATTTCATTTTTTAATTTCATTTTTTTATTTAACTGAATATTTTGATTTTTTTTTTTTTTCAGGTTTTTTCTTTCCAACTTTCTGGCCGCCATTTTTCTTTTCTTTTTCTCTTGTCTCAATCAGATTGCTGTTTTTGTTTTCAATTTTTCATTTGTGTTTGCACTTTACATCTTTGTATTATTTCCTTTACTAGTTCTGTTTTGAAAAGAAGTCCTTTAAAGTTTACTGACATTTTTTTTATAAGTAAATTTTCTTCTCAACGATTTAATCTTTTAAGTTTTCCTCTTCGATTTTGACCGACATCCATTTTTATTTTCCCAGACTTTTCGTTTTATTTTTATTTCTAAAAGTCTATTGTTTTTATTTTAAACTCTTCGTCTTTTACGGTAAATCCTTTTTGTTAATTCACCAAAAATAAAATTCGGCGATCGTTCTTCGAATTCGTTTTTCTTTCTTTCGGCGAACTCTAGTTTATTTTTCGTCTTTATCGTTTTATCTCTGTTGATTTATTTTATTGTAAATTAAATTATCCTCTTTGTCATATATAATTGTATTTTAGATTGGTTATTGGTCGATTATTGTTCTGATGTCGCTCGGAAAGAATTAGTAACTAAAGATCTCATATTGAAGACCAAGTATTAGGGTCTGCAATGGACCAGTGTAGCAGTACATGAAGTTTTACTTTAGGAAATAGTGCCAAATACTGGGTGTCTCCTCCGATAACCTGAACGGGGGGATGGGGCTTTTACATAATGATAGATCGTTTTGCTTTCGTTTTTATACTCAAATGATTCGACTTTTGCGACCGAAAAATGTCGCTAATCGAGACCGGCCAAAAATTAACATATTGGAAGCGCACTTTCAATATAATAATTTTTGCGTGATTTTTTTTTTTTTTCGGAGAGACTGATCACTTCTCTTCTTCTTATCCAAAAAAAGAACGCCTCTGGAATTACGGCTGCTGGCGACTAAAATACCCACACACACCCAACTCCTCTTCGGTATCTACACCTTCTCAGTTTCCTTATAAACAAGATTCATCTAAAAGGCAAAGTTCTGACAACACTGCTGAAAAAAGGAAAAAATTCAAACCGCTATACAAGCTCAGGGTGGACGTTTGCTGCATATCCGAGGAACAAGGAAAAAAAACTTCCATTCGACGAGTTTAAAACATTTATTGAACATGAAAGTCAATGACAAAGATATCAAGAATCCATGCAATTTTCCAAAAGCCAAAATGATTTTGAATGTTGTTAGATCTTACTCCGATGCGTAGCAGGTATGGGACATATTAAAAGAGATAAACGATGTCTTTTCAACGTCTCACACCACAACAGACCTATTTTGACGACTGAACTGTCAAGAAGCTCCAACAATATTTTCCTAGGAGCTCTCTTTTTTTGTTCGCCACTCCCTATTCTTCTATGTGCCCTATCCTTTCAGGACGTAGGCAATCATGGCTTTCCACGTCTCCCTATCCCTGGTGGCTCTTAGCACGCCTTCTTCTGTTACACCATGCAACCCTCGTTCCATCATCCACCTGATTAAGTCCTTTAAATATGTTATCCGCTGCTTTACCCTGCCCCTCTTTCCCTCTATCTGGCCTGTTAGTATCAGGTTCTCCAAGTCCTCCTTCCTCATTGCATGTCCCAGGAACTTCAGCTGTCTCTTCCTGATGCTCAGTATTAATTACCTTTACATTTCCATCATTTCCAAAGCCTCATCATTGCTCACATGCTTGATCCATGATATTCGCAGCGTCCTACTGCTTCCAAGTTCGAATCACCTTGAAACGATTTATTTCTTCTGTCAACGAAGAGAAGTGGATAACTCAGCAGCACCGTAATCAAACACGTCAAGTAACGCACGGAAAAGACTTCCACACGGGAACACCACACGTACGTGATAAACGGAGCCGAAACACCGGAAACACAAAGAAAAACGTACGAATTTGAAATGACGCTGTGTAACACATCTTTACGAGTTATTTCTTCTAACGGTCCGTTAGAAGATGCTCTGAATCAACATTTCTAGGAATCACGAAAGGATAATGATTACTTCCTTATCGGCTTACCATCGAACTTGTTAAGCGATGAAGTATTTAGTAATTCGACATGAGATCTTAGCAAACAGAGGTCACAAATCATCAACAAGACAATATCAAATTCGCTACCAAGGAAATCCAATCAGCGGCTGAACAACAAGCAATATCTTGAACACAGGGCGCTTTGCAGCGAGACACAAGTGGTTTGATCTCTATATAGAATTCAAGCGTTTCTGGTCTTTTTACTATTAATTATGTTTTATTTATTAAATTACACCTAATACAAAGTAATGGATTAATGTTAAAATACTTATCATAATAAGGGTTTTAGTGGGGGGGTGACAAAGGGTAAACTCTTTTCGTGTGATGCGTTTCGTCCTTTAGGGCTCGTTGAGCTAAGTTTAAGTTTATAGCGGGTTATCCATTCTTTTCCAGTTTATAGTGGGGAATCCGTTCCAGTGAAGGGTAGTAGTATGTTTTTGCAGATTAACGGAATTTGGCCTCGTTGTAGACTGCCCACTATAAGTCATAAAATGATTACAAATCTAGAAAAGCAAATTGAGTTGAAAAATAACATTTTATATATACACATATCAATTAAGGCTTTTACAATTAAAGTAATACTTGAAGTATAGGTCCAACGGACGTTAAAATGGTCATGGCAATAAAATTCTGACAAGAGAATTAATACTTCGGAATATGGGAGCGTTGTAAGTAAGGAATGCCTTTGATGTATTCGCTCCTTAGGTCAGTAAGTAGTTTTGAGACAGCGAAAGATAAGATAAGAGGGGTAAGGGAGGGGAACATATTAAGCCGCTTGACTTGGGTCAAGGGGGCTACTAATTACAGTCGTCTCTCTTGAGTCTGGGTCTGTCTGTCTGTCTTTCTGGTGATGCTTTCTGTATCGGCTTTTATTTTGATTTTTTGGATCGCAGCAGATCATTTGGGATTCACACTTGTATTTGATTCTGGGCTTCCCATTGGCCGATAAATAAAATTCGCGTAGGCTCGCGAACTGGAAATTTAATATTTAATTAATTTTTATTTTTCAATCGGAACATTTGCCCGAACCCGGATGCGCACCGACGACTTTTGGTCATTTGCTTTTTGGTTGTGAGGGTGCAAACATCCGGTTCATCGCTTTTGCTCCGTATCACCACAAGTTGATGCTACTTTACATGCACAACAACAAGATACGCTGAGAATTTTAAGTTTAAAAATAATTATTTCTCCCATATTTTATATTGCGTTTTGGATATATAATCTAACCGATTACTTTTTGTTTATATTTCAGTCACTTTTGTTATTAAATATCCCACATTGTGATATGTTGCAAAAAGAAGAAAATTATGTGTTGGTAGGAAGCAACCACAGGAAAGTATTCCAAACAGGCAAACCAAATTCACAAGTCTTGTCTTAATCTCCGAAACGTTATTCCCTTTATTTATTGTAAAAAAAATTACAATTATGGCACAAGGTCGATTTTTTTTGTGGGGGGACAAAAACTCAGGCTGGTCATTCATATCTATACTATACCTAGCTAATCCGATTCATGACCCAAACATACTTTATAATTTTCTCATCCACCACAAGAACTTGTCCATCAGCATTCAATCCTTCATATACCAAAATACCTCAAACATACCAGTCACTTTTGTTAATAAACAGCTACAAGCGACACCAATTCTTTTTTTACCACGAAGTGCTATTCGATTCTCCATCTGACCAACGCTCGCCAATTCGCCGTCGCCACACTCCCTTACAAAACATACACCCGACTCTGGCCCGTTATGGTCGCCGAGGCAAGTCTCTGCTACATGATAATAAAAGATTTGCCAAGAAGAGTGAAATGTTGTTGGAACCTGGACGCAAATTCACTGTGTATGATTTCGCAATTAAAATAATTTCTTAACATTTTTGTCTTAGTAAATTCTTTTCTCTTACAGCTAAAGTATACCAGGCACTCGACAAGAATGGTGAAGCTCGAACCGTCGCCTTGGATATCTCTAAAGCATTAGACAGAGTTTGGCATGTCGGCCTTCTACGGAAACTGCGAAGCTATGGCATAACTGGATTTTGTTGGACTTAATCCAGTCATTCCTCTCTAACCGCACACTGATGGTGGTATTAAACGGACATGCCTCCCAGACCTACCCTACAAACGCGGGTGTCCTCCAAGGCTCTATCCTAGGTCCTACGCTCTTTCTAATCTATATCAATGATCTCCCCGATGCCATAAGATCACAAGTTAGCATGTACGCCGATGATACCACAGTTTACTCTTGCCTCGATCAAAAATCTGGTGTTGGTGACAAGGCGAACCTCGCTGCCGAGCTTGAAAAGGACCTCAAATCCGTGGTGGATTCGGCTCGTAAAATTCAATTCTTCCAAAACGAAGCTGCTGTCAATTAACCACGACAGACAACCGCACCTCCCTCCCATTAGTATGGAACAGGATTGCCTCCCAGAGAGTAAAACACTACGCCTGCTTGGCCTGAAACTCCCAGCGGAACTCAAGTGGAATGACTACGTCGAATCCATTGCTAAATCCGCAGCTATGAAAGTCGACTCTCTGTGCAGAGCCCGGAAATTCTTTCCGCCTGAATCTATCCTGCACTTATATAAATCTACCATCCCCCGTGTATTGAGTACTGCTGCCACATCTGGTCGGGTGCTCCTTCTATTCTCCTCGGGGTTCTTGACAAAATACAGCGAAGAATCTGTTATGTGATTGATACCGACTTGGCTGACCGCCTGCAGTCTCTCTCTCACCGGCGTGACGTGGCTTCCCTGTGCCTCTTCTATAAATACTTTCATGGCTTCTGCTCTGATGAACTTAAATCAGTGGTGCTCCCTAGATGTCAATTTGCACGAGATAGTAGATTGCCAACTAGGTCCCACCCTTTTACAGTGAAACCGATGAAATGTAACCGCAATTTCTACTCCAACAGCTTATTTCCTCGCACTTCCCGCCTGTGGAATTCCCTACCGCATGCTTGCTTCCCCGACGGCTACAACCTCCAGGAGTTTAAATGAAGGGGCAATAGACACCTCCTAACACACTAACTCACACCCACTCTCTCCAACTCTCTCCCTATGTACATCCTAAGTCGTCTATCACCCTCCTTCTGGCATTTCCTATACACAATCCCTCTATGTAACCCCCTGCGCTATAGTGGCAGTGGAATGCCTTGCTTGGGGTGACACGTTTTAAAAAATAAAAAGTGTTGTGGTCCGTTTCGTTACGGTGAGCAACTAGTGCGTGTAATCAGTTGTTTTTTGTTCGTATATTTTATTTAATTTCTTTGATGTTTCACGGATGTATTCTTTATATGCAATTATTACAGTTAATGCATCAAATTTCTCATCCACGTTTTACTTTATTATTTTGTTTTGTGTTAATTTTTTTTTTTATTCTTTTAGATGTGCTAGTTGCGATAGATGAATAGTCGTTTAAATTATGCGAAAATGAAAATAACAGTAATATCTCATTTTAATAGATACATTAACCAAAATTATACAAAAATCTCTTGAAATACTAAAGAGTAAACCTGTTCAATAAAATCGCCATTGACTTCAACGTTGACGTTTTAGAGTCCGCAAATTTCTGCTGCTACAATGTCTTTTGTTGTTAGAATTAATACAGCGTTTATGCTCTCCTCTGCTTGTGGTTCTGCTTATAGGTGGCATCCATGTTACTAGCGTGGTGGGAGAGAGTAATTTTCCGCGTTTTCGCGCATTCCCGGCGAATTCCTTGTCTGTTTGACACTCTGTGACAATCTCTGCGTCTGTCTGACTTGAACATCAAATCCGTTGTCTTTTGTTGAAACCGTTTAAATATGGCGTGGGGTGGTAAGTGATCGGAATATTTCCAGACGACTTCGGAATCTCCTGTACCTCTTCTGGACGGTCGACTTATTTAAGTTGGTGAATGCTGTCATGATCCTTCTGTTCATCTTTTGTGTTAGAAGGAATTTTGTTGTTCTCTCTATCAACTGCGCCCCACCCATAATAACCAAGGGGGTTGGAGTCTGTTGAGTTAAGTGACCAAACGTAGTGGATGATGTGATTGCAGAAATCATCTGACATCTATGACTGGATTCTCCTGCTTATGTAGCATGATGCAGAGTCTTGTTGCCAAACATAATCACTACTTCCTCAGGGCATTTGATGTAGGTCTCATTGAGTCTGAGTCCCTGTGGGAAGATGAATAGAGCCATAACATTGCTATCACTACTGATCACTCGAAACACCTCCGTAATCACCATTAGACTCATCCAACTCTTTCCTCGTCTCTGCTCTTTCCTCAGATTGACACCCAAACACTCTGAAATGTTCGTATTGGAGCTTCTGGCGCGAATGCTTCCGTTTCCAAATTTTAGACGGAAATTGCGTCATGTTCCTCTTTTTCTAAGAGATGGTGTGTGTGTGTGTCTGTTACCTATAGACTCCGAAACGGCTGAACCGATCTTCTTGAAAATTTACACAGTTGTACTATAAGCGTCTGCGAGTGTTCTTAGCTAGGTTTTGTGTCGAGGTACCCCCGATAAATATCGAAAATCGATAATCGAAAAAATCGGGTTATAGAAGGAGTGATCCGAATTTAATCAAATTTGATACAGTCATAGACAAAGACATAAGAAATGATATTCAGAAGTTTCAAGGTTGCAGTTCTTACAATAGTGCAGAAAATCGATAATATATATATATATATGTATATATAAAGTAAGATGTTTGTGTGTGTGTCTATTTATCTGCCTGTATGTCTGTATTTTTTCAGCCCTTTTATTTTAGTTTTTGCTTCGGGTTTGGCTCTAAGTAGGTATAATTGTAGTTCTTAGTCCCAGCCATGATGCCATTTATTCAGAGGACTTATTTAGCCTTCAAAATTCAGTTTACGACGAAAAAAACTTATTTGATATCGATACCAGGAAATCAAAATTTGACTTACAGCCATTCATTTTTTTTTTCAGTCTACGGTTTCGCTTTAACTGGAAACAACTATTGCTTTTTAGTCTTTCGTGCCAACGTCCAGAGAGTCTGAGCTCCAGGACCATGGATTAGTTTTGAAGCTTTCATTACACCCGAGCAACGCCGGGCTATACTGCTAGTATATATATATATATATATATATATATATATATATATATATATATATATATATATCCAAAAGGTTGAGCAAATAGGTAAATCGGGTCACTTGATAATAAGAAACAATGATAAAATCGCAAAGCAAGTAATGATTGGTTGACTTCAAGCGTAATTTCAAGCCAGAAAATATGCTTAGATCATAAGATTATTTTGTTGGGAGATAATAATGATTTAGGAATACAAGTCTTACTGATTAACCCACAGCTGGAGGGAGAAAAATTAGATTTATACCTTTCTCTGCTTCTTTGCGCATAAGTGAATGTAACAAACCCAACCGGAATTGGAACTTGGTTCTTCGATAACAATTCCGAGCGTTTATCCCTCGCTGTACCCGCACAACCAAGGTTGCAGCTGTTGTTATTCCCAAACAGTTACCCATCTGACTTTGGTTGAAGTTGTTTAACTTAAGTGATCATACGGGAACTGGTGTTTTAACGTAAGATGGCCGTAAAGCTAGTTAAGACATGAAACAGAACAGAACAATGTCGCTGAGGTGACGTGGAATCTCTGTTAGAAATCTCATGTCGAATGTGCATCCGATACCCTTGAATTTTGAAAATTTTCTCTAATTTATATTGGCTCTGTAATTACATTGAGCTCTCCTCCTGCATCATTTTTTAATATTAAATTTTTTTTTTAATATTGATTAGGATCAGGTTCTTGGAATTTACCTTCCCACTCTTCCATTTCGGATTAAAGAAAAATAAAAAAAATAAAATACAGATAGATAGATAGATAGATAGATAGATAGATAGATAGACCTTGGTGCAATTGAATTGAAACAAAATAAATAATGTCTTTCTAGGATCTTTCACACTTTTCCTGATCACGTATACGTCATCTCTTGGAGTAGTTTTTCTCTTCCGACAGCATTTTTCTTTACGTTTTAGACTGACGGATCCAGTTTGTTTCTTAGTTTTGACAGTTGAAATGCTGACACCAACAATATCCGCGATCATTTTTTAAAGGATTGCCAGTGTGTTACAATTTTCATACACTTCCTTGAAGCAACGTTCATCGCAGACAATGGCTGCCATAGGAATCGACATAATCGAGATAATAGTGTATGGACGTGATAAAATTCTTACGCACTCACGGATGACGTAATATTTTTAAGGCCAAATTTCATCATGCACCAAAAAAACACATTCATATATGCAAATGACTTAATCTGAGGAAAAAATAGAAATCGATTACACTCTGTCACTCCAGTGGGTTTTAAACTGACCGTATAGTGAAGAAAAGGAAACTAAAGCAGTTGTTTTAATTAATTTACTAAAAGGGTCCATACTTAATGAAGTAACAGCTGCGTATATATATATATATATATATATATATATATATATACTATTTTAAAAACAAGGAATTTATTGTTAGTCTCAATAGCCCTTTGTCCAACATCTCATCAGGAGAAAAATCGTTGGAAAATGAATTAAATGAAAAGAGCAGTAACGACGAAATAGAAGAGCAAAAAAAAAAGAAAGGTAAATACGATAAAATAAATATACAAATAAATATTTATACTTATAACGAGGGGAGGAGAATTCAGGTGTAAATAATTAGCGAGGGACATTTAAAATAAAATATCCCCCAACAAATTTGGAGATTTTACAATATTCTACTGCCGACAGGTTTCCGTAATGATATAGAGACTGATTCCAAAATCTTTAAATGATGATTGGAACCATCTGAATATTTATTTTGTAAATTAATACAAAAATATGGCACATGGCCGAAAAGGTGGGTGGGTTGAGGTTAATTATCATTATCTATCCTATACCTAGCTAGCCACATTCATGACCCAATCACTCATTACAATTATCATTTATCACAAAAACTCGTCCGTCTTCCAACAATCCTACATATACCATAATACCACATATTCACCGGGGAACATAAAAACGAGGAACAAAACACATGACGTAAAAATTTCATTTATGTACAATATAATATAAAAATATATTCAAAAATTTTAATGATTTAGCCGGAGGTAAGACACGTAACAAAGGAGGTAGGTTGAAAAACAGTGTATTAGTAGAAACAAGATATTCAGTGTTAATAAATAGGAATGAAGAAAGAAATAAGTTCAAGGTATTATTACGCTGCCAACCAGTAGTTGTCGTTGACTGCTAACTTGACTGATTCAGTTGAACTGCTCTGTTCTGCTGTTAATTAACTGCTCTCAACTCCTCTTCACTGCTCCTAGAAGTCACGCAGGTGTATAGCAAGAGGAAGAGTTCATTCCTTGCAGGAAGGTACCATAACAAGTGTACTTTTTTTTTTTTGTTTACATACTCTCTGACACTCAGTAACTCCTTGCATCTTAGTAGTTTTATTGCCTTGCTTGGGTTGAAATGATGAAATATATATATATATATATATATATATATATATATATATATATATATATATATATAACAGAGAAAGAGAGAGAGAAAAGGTATGGATGTTTATAAAAAAAAAGAGAAGCGAGGTTTCAGGCTAGGAATCAAGAAATAATGAATTAAAGATTGAAAATCAATAAAGGAAATTGGATATAATTCATATTTTTCAAAAATCGCCATATCATTTTGACTATATCTAGATATATAGCAGGAGATACCCGGAGAGCCAACCAGTCGATATACAGCGATTGAAATTGCACAAATGGGAATTCTAAAAATAAGTAAAATTTAAGATAGATAGCTAGAGAGAGAGAGGGGGGGGTTGAGATAGACGGTTAGAACGTGTATGTGTGTGTGTGTGTGGGGGGGGGGGTGTAAATCTGCATAATATATGCAGGAATGCATAACTATTAGTAAACCAGCCCCGAAATCTTAAGAAAAGTAATCTATGACGTCTAATCCTCTTTGGTGAGAGGATTTAAAATTTAATGCGTTTCCTGATTTGGCAAAAGCAGACCCCATCTGGATACCAACCTCCTGTATGTAATACAACACTTCCTTTGTTGTAAGAATAAAACCCAGGTACAGCATAATAAATAAAAACAATCTCTCTCTCTCTCTCTCTCTCTCTCTCTCTCTCTCTCTCTCTCTCCCCACCCCCAAATATCTTCATAGAAAAAAAGGTTTTCGGTTTCCTTATGGTCTTGATATCTTATGGCTGTGTTTGCCTCTTCTGATGCATTTCAAAGCGATTGAATACGTCTGCTACGTTTTACGTTTCACTTGGGTTGATGAATCAAATTTTTGGGGACACCCTGTATTAATTGAATGGTCTAGAAATAAATTCATTTCATGCTAGACGCAGAATTTTTGTTAGGGTGCTGATCCCACAAGAGGCTTTATCGTTATTTTATACCATGCACTGGAGCTTTTTTTTCGTATTGCTGTGCCTGGAATGTCTAAATTTAAATCTGTAGCTTTCCGTCCTGACGTTGCAGAAAACAATGGGTGGGTAATTGAGATCAAAACTAATTAAAATAAAATTATATATATATATATATATATATATATATATATATATATATATATATATACTGCAATGGTTGTTACAATGTTTTTAAATTCATAGTATCACTACACAAAAAATTTCTCATATTTCGAAGCCAGCCCATTATGTTTTGGCTTCATCCGCAGGTGATTTTTTTAGAAATGAGAATTATCCAGTTGAAAAGACCGTTTATTTGTGTTGGATTTGTTATTTTGGGGTGTAAGAGGGGTTGGTCTGTATTTTGAGTTCCGTTGACCTTTTTACTGGTGTTGGGGTTAAGTGTTTGTTTTTGGCAGAGTTCATGATAGGTTAATCTATTAATCTTGAAAGGGCTGGTGCTGCTGGCGTCTTTGGTTTAGGGGTTAGTAGGTGTTGTTTTGTTTTGGGGTTGGTTTCTCCTTAATTTAATGGATGTCATTTTGTATTGGGGTGTGTGCTTTTTCTTGTCTTTTTTTTTATTTTTTGTTTTTTGTAAAATATATTTTTTATAAAATATATCTTTCATAATAATGTATAGGAGTTGGTAGGTGTTGTTTTGTTTTGGGGTTGGTTTCTCCTTAATTTAATGTATGTTATTTTGTATTGGGGTGTGTGCGTTTTTTTGTTTTTTTGTTTTTTATAAAATATATTTTTTATAAAATATATCTTTCACAATTTTTTTTATAATATTCCATAATATTAAGCTATTTTATAATATTATAAAATATAATATTTGATAATATTTAAGAAATATATTTCTTTTATAAAATCTATCCTTTATACAACATATTTTATAAATATAAAGTATTTTTTTTATTTATCTACTATTCTGTTGCAATTGCATTATTTTTTGTTGGTATTGTATAGGGTTTGTTTTCTTTTGGGGGGTTTCTGGTTGGGTTTTTTTTTTGTTTACTTAAATTTGAGCGAGAAATATTTGCGATGTGTGTGTGTGTGTGTGTGTGTGTGTGTGTGTGTGTGTGTGTGAAAATAAAACAAAATTTTTATATATTTGGCTCTTTAAATAGAACATACTATTTACATCAAGCCCTCCACCTAGATCAGTTTTAATATTAATGGAATTAATATTAATAGGATCGGGTTTTGGGGATTTACCTATTTGCTCAACCTTTTGGATATATATATATATATATATATATATATATATATATATATATATATACTAGAAGTATAGCCCGGCGTTGCTAGGGTGTAATGAAAGCTTCAAAACTAATCCATGGTCCTGGAGTTCAGACTCTTTGGAGGTTGGCACGAAAGACTAAAAAGCAATAGTTGTTTCTAGTTAAAGCGAAACCATAGACTGAAAGAAAAATGAATGGATGTAAGTCAAATTTTGATTTCCTGGTATCGATTTATACATATATATATTATTGATTTTCTGTACTATTGTAAGAACTGTAACCTTGAAACTTCTGAATATCGTTTTTTATGTCTTTGTCTATGAGTGTATCAAATTTGATTAAAATCAGACCACTCCTATATATATATATATATATATATATACACATATATATATTGTTAAATATAACAGACAACCAATGTCTATTATGTTTAATCATAGGTCGTTCTAAACATCGTATTCTGGCTTTCATTTCTCCTAGAAAAACATAGCTATGTAGGTAATATTAGACAGTTTTAGTCGATAACAATAATACTTGCACATACACAGAGTAAAAAAAACCTTCAGTTATAGGAGGCCATCTACATTAAATCAAAGCAATCCATACTTAATAAGATCACATTTCAATTTGGTCATATTACATTACATTGCATTGAGACATATGGTTCAGTTAATATTTTGGTCTCTCGTGCGGTGTGACGTCATAGAACCACATTACAAATTTACGACCTGCGTCTGCTATTCGTGACTGTTATTGTCGAATAGCAATGTTTTATGTAAACACAAGATAATATCATGTTTGATGATGAATGTATTTATGGTAACGTCCCTGTAACCTCTTTGAAGATGGCTCATGTGAGCCGAAAGCTTAGAACCAGCATAATCAAAAATATCCAAATTTTGAACAATTTTTGTCTTTATTTTCACCTGAAATTAAAGCCAAAATACGATGTTTAGAATAGTTTACAATTAACCATAATAAACATTCATTGTCTGTTATATTTAACAGTATATATGCTGCCTCGATACACTATATATATATAGCAATTAAACGCTATAAACGCCCCATTAACGCTTAAACGCCCCATCATCGGGCGAATCGTTGATCCATAGGTCGGATTACTCGCATTGAAATGACTTTTGTATGTCTTCTTCGTCAATCCAGTTTTACGCTTGATTTTCAAAAAAAAGTTGTTTGATTTTCGTTCGTTGTTGACTTTTGAGCTTACCCTTAATAAAATTCCATCCCTTCAACTTTCTAAATCTGATAAAAGAAATAAAAAATATCAATTCCTCGAATACTTATTATATATCAAAATCCCGTCGACACCTTTCGGGGCAAACTATATATATATATATATATATATATATATATATTGTCCTTAGTATTACATATAAACTGCAACCGGTAGTGTGGCTCTAAATGTACTATTTAGAGTTTTGAGGAATGTGGAGTTACCCCTTAAATATTAGTCCCAGGTACACCCTGGCTCGAAGTGGTAGTACCTGTTAGGGTCCCATCTATGCGTTTAATAGTTTACGTATGTGCCTGAGTGTGTGTGCTTGTTAGGTGAATACACTGAAGTGTGTGTGTGGGTGGACCGGCTATCTGAATATGTACTGTGAGTGTGGTATGTTTGCATCATGTGTGTGTGTATGGGGGGGCTTTTCGAAGTACGAGCAATGCAATCATGGGAGCTCCCAGGCACTAACCCTCGTACCAGAGACGGCAAATTCTGACATCAAAGCACCTTATGTATATTGTGTGGTCTACCATGCATTATCCAATGAATTTAAGGCCCCGAGGTAGTCAGACATTTTGATGATATAACATGAGATCATCACAAACACCTAACACGTGTCACACAATGCACCTGTATAGGCTATGTTGTTCTGATGCATAGAGTATGCTTTGTGCTGCACAAGCAACTGACCACTTTAAACAAATCTTAGTGCAGGTTGATTGGTAGCTGGATGGCTAATAGTTCGATACAAGTGCTTGCAAGACAGAAATCATGTGCATAAGTGTAAAACGAAGAGCACAATCCACTACTGACCCTCATTTATCGTTTACGATAAAAGAATCCGATATATATATAGTCATCCGCAGACAGATATGCTTCGCTGTATCACAGCACATCAGTACGTTTTTTTTTAATCATTTCACCCCGAGCAAGGCGGAAATGCCACTGATGTGCAGGGGGCTGCATAACTGTAAAAAGATTAATTAGAAAAGAGTGAGGAGTACAAACTAGTTAGAAAGGAGCAATAGAAAGCTGAGAAAGCAGGTGCGATGACAGATACATAGGTGGAGAGAAAGGGAAGGTTATACAGGGGAGGGGAGAGAGCTAGAGTCTAGTGGTTAGTAGATGAGTATTGACTTTGCATTTAAAGTTTAGACATCCGATTGCTTTTACCCAGAATTGAAACCCGACCGAATTAGCGTCAGTCGGCGATTCTACCTCTGAGCTATGGGCGCTCGGTAGAAGGAGTCTGACTTTTAGCGTATGATGTACCATACGCCAGTAGTTAGAGTACTCTAATTCTTTACTGAATGAGAGATGAGTAAGTGCTAGATTTATTTCTCATTCACAGACAAGCCTGTTTCGCTGTATCCCATCTCATCATATATATATATATATATATATATATATAGTGTATCGAGGCAGCAGATAATTTTCTAAAACATATATTGTTAAATATAGCAGACAATGAATGTCTGTTATGTTTAATCATGACCTGTTCTAATCATGAGTCATTCAGGTGAAAATAAAGACAAAAATTGTCCAACAATTAGATATTTTTTATTATGTTGGTTCTGAGCTTTCGGCTCACAAGAGCCATCTTCAATTAAAATTTCTTGGTGTTGGGATCATTCAATGATGCGACATGATGTAATTTGAATTTAATCTATCGAGGCAGCAGATAATTTTCTAAACATATATTGTTAAATGTATCAGACAATGAATGTCTATTATGTTCAATCATGAGCCGTTCATTTTTTTTAAAATCAAATCACCCCGAGCAAGGTGGGAACGCCACTGATGTGCAGGGAGCTACATAAGAGTAAGAGAATTAGAGGGGAATGAGAAGGACGAACCAGTTAGAAAGGATCATCGTCTGTTATATTTACCAATTATGCTCTCATTAGGATTGAGCACTCTCGAGAGAGGAATTTAAAAAAACGGTTCCACTTTTGCGATTTAAATATTACTCTTTTAAAACTTTCGGTGACTGGCGTGTGTATACACCGCTTATATATAACACGCTGAAATTTCTCTTCTCTTATTCAATGCTACTATGGCTTAGGCGTTAGCGACTCCGACTAACACCAAATCGGTCGAGTTTCGATCCCGGCCAGAAGCAAGTGGATGTCTAGCCACACTGATGAGTTGTTATACAGCAAAACAGGATGTATGTGGACGACGAACATATATATATGAACTTTTAATACTTTATTTCTTATTGCTACAAAAATTATAAACAAATAGATATATAGTAAAGTTTTGTAATTTGCTTGAAGCATTGTGTAAAATAGGTATCTGGTTATGTCTTGAAGGCTGTCACAATGCGTTGAGTAAAATAAAGGAAGGTAAAGAAGTTTTTGGGTATTACCTATTTATTAAACATTAATATTTCGTGATCAAAATATCGTCTTCAGAATGGCAGAGAAGCGTGTATCTGTCTATCTGAGTGTGTTCCCTGCCTTTCAAAGAATGGTCATTCCTGGCTGGCTGTCTGCTGCTGTCATTAATTTTTTCCTTTTTACTGTGTTTATGTATGTGTGTGTGTGTGTGTGTGTGTGTGTGTGTGTGTGTGTGTGTGTGTGTGCGCGTGTTTATGGTATATGTGTGTGATTTGTAGTAGGGGCCTATATAGATATATATATAGATTAATCTCGTAGTAGATAAAGGATAGCCAGCCATTTAATTACCATACGGTATACACGCTTTGGCGAACATGTCTCTTTCGATCCATGACTATGTAAGCATAAGGTTTTCCTGCAGTAGGTTGACATTTCTTTCTGTGATAGACTGGTTTCCAACCAAGGTTATAGAAGCCAATCTGGCCTGCTTTTTAACCTATAGCTGGAGGGAGAAAATACGGATTAATAACTTTCCCAAAAGTATTTGTGCGTAAGTGAATTTAACGAATCCGACTGGAATTTGAACTCTGCTCTTTTATTTCTCATTCCGAGCCGAGATCCATTACACCACCGTACACAACCGAAACTACAGAGATCTATAAAAGATAGCTGAACAGAGTGGGATAGACAGGCATTACTGAGAGACATACAGACAGATAACATCAACTTGAGCTAGTTACATAGGTAAATCTGAAAGGGTTGACATCGTTTGATGGACAGAGAGAGATAAAATAAGAGAGCGAGAGAGAGGGAGGGAGTAATCGAGATTTAAAAAAGTAGAGAATAATATCAGTGAGAGAGTAGAGGATAAAATCCTTTTCCTCCCTAATTCAATGTCATGAAACCACAATTACCCCTTAAAAGTTTTCTCGCACTTCAACTCCTTTGTGTGCATATGTGTGTCTGTTGGGGGAGATGTTTATTGCCCGAGTTAATGGACAGTTCACAGGTTCATAATAAAGGACAGTATCCCAGCGGAAAAAACGAACCCTCCTACACAAGATAGGACAAAACATTCCACCTGCAGTTTTTTTTTTTTTTTTTTTTTTGCATTCTTTGCGACTTGAAATTTCACGGTGATTAATAATAGCCACTTTTTTCAGTGGCCAATCAATAGGAGAATACTTTTTCTGAACAATGATTGCCTGTCCGACATTCATGTGCGCATGTCTTTATTTGCACACGTCATTTTGGCAAACGGGATTGTACGAAGCCTTACCGGGTGGAGGAAGGCTGTCTTCGTTTAATTTACCCTCAAATAAGAATACATTTATGTTCGTTCGTAATCTCTAGTAACGAATGTAATCGATGAGGTCAAGACTAAAAATAGATACGGTTCATTATTACAGGATTTCCACTATTTACGACTTTGTTTATCGCTCATTCGTTTTCTGCGGATTCAGTAACACCCTTCGATAAAAACAATTAATTTCTCATCAGAAATAAACAAGTCATGTGGCTGAGTTGTTGCTTGTTCTCGTACACGCACGCATGCACGCATGCACGCACGCACGCAACACACACATACTTGTATCTAATCAAGCACACACAAGCACTCATATCAATGAAGTCCACACTACTGAAAAAGGGATCACCGACTAGATGAATGTTTGTAGGATCGTGAATTTTTGTGCAATGGTTACTTATAGACTCAAGTATAAAATCAAGCAATGCTTACCTATTAACTCAAGTATGAAGCCAATGTTTACTTTTAGAATCAAGTACAAACCTATAGACACAAATATAAAATCCGCCTATGTTGACCTCTGTAATCAAGTATAAATCTGACCAATGTTTACCTATAAACTCAAGTATAAAGCCCATCAAAGTTCACCTATAGAGTCGAGTATAAACCCAACCAATATTTACTTTTCAACTCAAGTATGAACCCTGCCAATGTATACCTAATAACACACATATAAATGTGACCAATGTTCAACTATAGTCCGTCAGTTAACTGCCATGCGTGATACACGCCTGGGTGGTCATGTCTCAAAAGACTGACTGGGCAGAAGTTATTTTCCCGCAGTAGATTGCCATTAATACCTGTGGTAGACTGGTTGCCAACCAAGGCTATAAAACCCAAACTGTCCTGTCATTTCATCCATAACTGGAGAAAAGAGACGAATTAATACCCTTTCTAAGGGTATTTGTACGTGAGGGAATGCAACAAATTCAACTGGAATTCGAACTCGGCTCTCCGATTTCTCGTTCCGAGTCGATATACACTGTACCACAATGCACATCCGTTCAACTATTGACTCAAGTATAAACCCGATCAATGTTTATCTTTAGACTCAAGTATAAACCTGATCAATGTTTACCTTTAGATTCAAGTTCAAACCCGATCAATGTTTATTTTTAGACTCAAGTATAAACCTGAACAATGTTTACCTTTAGACTCAAGTATAAACCTGATCAATGTTTGCCTTTAGATTGAAGTACAAACCCTATCAATGTTTATTTTTAGACTCAAGTATAAACCTGATCAATGTTTACCTTTAGATTGAAGTACAAACCCGATCAATGTTTATTTTTAGACTCAAGTATAAACCTGATCAATGTTTACCTTTAGATTCAAGTTCAAACCCGATCAATGTTTATTTTTAGACTCAAGTATAAACCTGATCATTGTTTACCTTTAGATTCAAGTTCAAACCCGATCAATGTTTATTTTTAGACTCAAGTATAAACCTGATCAATGTTTACCTTTAGATTCAAGTTCAAACCCGATCAATGTTTATTTTTAGACTCAAGTATAAACCTGATCAATGTTTACCTTTAGATTTAAGTTCAAACCCGATCAATGTTTATTTTTAGACTCAAGTATAAACCTGATCAATGTTTACCTTTAAATTCAAGTTCAAACCCGATCAATGTTTATTTTTAGACTCAAGTATAAACCTGATCAATGTTTACCTTTAGATTCAAGTTCAAACCCGATGAATGTTTATTTTTAGACTCAAGTATAAACCTGAACAATGTTTACCTTTAGATTCAAGTTCAAACCCGATGAATGTTTATTTTAGACTCAAGTATAAACCTGAACAATGTTTACCTTTAGACTCAAGTACAAACCCGATCAATGTTTATTTTTAGACACAAGTATAAACCTGAACAATGTTTACCTTTAGATTCAAGTTGAAACCCGATGAATGTTTATTTTTAGACTCAAGTATAAACCTGAACAATGTTTACCTTTAGATTCAAGTTCAAACCCGATCAATGTTTATTTTAGACTCAAGTATAAACCTAAACAATATTTACCTTTAGATTCAAGTACAAACCCGATCAATGTTTATTTTTAGACTCAAGTATAAACCTGAACAAAGTTTACCTTTAGACTCAAGTATAAACCTGATCAATGTTTATTTTTAAACTCAAGTATAAACCTGAACAATGTTTACCTTTAGATTCAAGTTCAAACCCGATCAATGTTTATTTTTAGACTCAAGTATAAACCTGAACAATGTTTACCTTTAGATTCAAGTACAAACCCGATCAATGTTTATTTTTAGACTCAAGTATAAACCTGATCAATGTTTACCTTTAGATTCAAGTACAAACCCGATCAATGTTTATTTTTAGACTCAAGTATAAACCTGAACAATGTTTACCTTTAGATTCAAGTTCAAACCCGATCAATGTTTATTTTTAGACTCAAGTATAAACCTGATCAATGTTTACCTTTAGATTCAAGTTCAAACCCGATCAATGTTTATTTTTAGACTCAAGTATAAACCTGATCAATGTTTACCTTTAGATTCAAGTTCAAACCCGATCAATGTTTATTTTTAGACTCAAGTATAAACCTGATCAATGTTTACCTTTAGATTCAAGTTCAAACCCGATCAATGTTTATTTTTAGACTCAAGTATAAACCTGATCAATGTTTACCTTTAGATTCAAGTTCAAACCCGATGAATGTTTATTTTTAGACTCAAGTATAAACCTGAACAATGTTTACCTTTAGATTCAATTTCAAACCCGATGAATGTTTATTTTTAGACTCAAGTATAAACCTGAACAATGTTTGCCTTTAGAGTCAAGTACAAACCCGATCAATGTTTATTTTTAGACTCAAGTATAAACCTGATCAATGTTTACCTTTGGATTCAAGTACAAACCCGATCAATGTTTATTTTTAGACTCAAGTATAAACCTGAACAATGTTTACCTTTAGATTCAAGTTCAAACCCGATCAATGTTTATTTTTAGACTCAAGTATAAACCTGATGAATGTTTACCTTTAGATTCAAGTTCAAACCCGATCCATGTTTATTTTTAGACTCAAGTATAAACCTGATCAATGTTTACCTTTCGATTCAAGTTCAAAACCGATGAATGTTTATTTTTAGACTCAAGTATAAACCTGATCAATGTTTACCTTTAGATTCAAGTTCAAACCCGATGAATGTTTATTTTTAGACTCAAGTATAAACCTGATCAATGTTTACCTTTAGATTCAAGTTCAAACCCGATCAATGTTTATTTTTAGACTCAAGTATAAACCTGATCAATGTGTACCTTTAGATTCAAGTTCAAAACCGATCAATGTTTATTTTAAGACTCAAGTATAAACCTGATCAATGTTGACCTTTAGATTCAAGTTCAAACCCGATGAATGTTTATTTTTAGACTCAAGTATAAACCTGATCAATGTTTACCTTTAGATTCAAGTTCAAACCCGATCAATGTTTATTTTTAGACTCAAGTATAAACCTGAACAATGTTTACCTTTAGACTCAAGTACAAACCCGATCAATGTTTATTTTTAGACACAAGTATAAACCTGAACAATGTTTACCTTTAGATTCAAGTTCAAACCCGATGAATGTTTATTTTTAGACTCAAGTATAAACCTGAACAATGTTTACCTTTAGACTCAAGTACAAACCCGATCAATGTTTATTTTTAGACACAAGTATAAACCTGAACAATGTTTACCTTTAGATTCAAGTTCAAACCCGATGAATGTTTATTTTTAGACTCAAGTATAAACCTGAACAATGTTTACCTTTAGATTCTAGTACAAACCTGATCAATGTTTATTTTTAGACTCAAGTATAAACCTGAACAATGTTTACCTTTAGACTCAAGTATAAACCTGATCAATGTTTATTTTTAGACTCAAGTATAAACCTGAACAATGTTTACCTTTAGATTCAAGTACAAACCCGATCAATGTTTATTTTTAGACTCAAGTATAAACCTGATCAATGTTTACCTTTAGATTCAAGTACAAACCCGATCAATGTTTATTTTTAGACTCAAGTATAAACCTGAACAATGTTTACCTTTAGATTCAAGTACAAACCCGATCAATGTTTATTTTTAGACTCAAGTATAAACCTGATCAATGTTTACCTTTAGATTCAAGTACAAACCCGATCAATGTTTATTTTTAGACTCAAGTATAAACCTGATCAATGTTTACCTTTAGATTCAAGTTCAAACCCGATCAATGTTTATTTTTAGACTCATGTATAAACCTGAACAATGTTTACCTTTAGACTCAAGTATAAACCTGATCAATGTTTACATTTAGATTGAAGTACAAACCCGATCAATGTTTATTTTTAGACTCAAGTATAAACCTGAACAATGTTTACCTTTAGATTCAAGTTCAAACCCGATCAATGTTTATTTTTAGACTCAAGTATAAACCTGAACAATGTTTACCTTTAGATTGAAGTACAAACCCGATCAATGTTTATTTTTAGACTCAAGTATAAACCTGATCAATGTTTACCTTTAGACTCAAGTATAAACCTGAACAATGTTTACCTTTAGACTCAAGTATAAACCCGATCAATGTTTATTTTTAGACACAAGTATAAACCTGAACAATGTTTACCTTTAGACTCAAGTATAAACCTGAACAATGTTTACCTTTAGACTCAAGTATAAACCCGATCAATGTTTATTTTTAGACTCAAGTATAAACCTGATCAATGTTTACCTTTAGATTCAAGTTCAAACCCGATCAATGTTTATTTTTAGACTCAAGTATAAACCTGAACAATGTTTACCTTTAGACTCAAGTATAAACCTGAACAATGTTTACCTTTAGACTCAAGTACAAACCCGATCAATGTTTATTTTTAGACACAAGTATAAACCTGATCAATGTTTACCTTTAGATTCAAGTACAAACCCGATCAATGTTTATTTTTAGACTCAAGTATAAACCTGATCAATGTTTACCTTTAGATTCATGTTCAAACCCGATGAATGTTTATTTTTAGACACAAGTATAAACCTGAACAATGTTTACCTTTAGACTCAAGTACAAACCCGATCAATGTTTATTTTTAGACACAACTATAAACCTGATCAATGTTTACCTTTAGATTCAAGTACAAACCCGATCAATGTTTATTTTTAGACTCAAGTATAAACCTGATCAATGTTTACCTTTAGACTCAAGTATAAACCCGATCAATGTTTATTTTTAGACTCAAGTATAAACCTGATCAATGTTTACCTTTAGACTCAAGTATAAAACCGATCAATGTTTATTTTTAGACTCAAGTATAAACCTGATCAATGTTTATCTTTAGATTCATGTTCAAACCCGATCAATGTTTATTTTTAGACACAAGCATAAACCTGAACAATGTTTACCTTTAGACTCAAGTACAAACCCGATCAATGTTTATTTTTAGACACAAGTATAAACCTGATCAATGTTTACCTTTAGATTCAAGTACAAACCCGATCAATGTTTATTTTTAGACTCAAGTATAAACCTGAATAATGTTTACCTTTAGACTCAAGTATAAACCCGATCAATGTTTATTTTTAGACACAAGTATAAACCTGATCAATGTTTACCTTTAGATTCAAGTACAAACCCGATCAATGTTTATTTTTAGACACAAGTATAAACCTGATCAATGTTTACCTTTAGACTCAAGTATAAACCCGATCAATGTTTATTTTTAGACTCAAGTATAAACCTGATCAATGTTTACCTTTAGATTCAAGTACAAACCCGATCAATGTTTATTTTTAGACACAACTATAAACCTGATCAATGTTTACCTTTAGATTCAAGTACAAACCCGATCAATGTTTATTTTTAGACTCAAGTATAAACCTGAACAATGTTTACCTTTAGACTCAAGTATAAACCCGATCAATGTTTATTTTTAGACTCAAGTATAAACCTGATCAATGTTTACCTTTAGATTCAAGTACAAACCCGATCAATGTTTATTTTTAGACTCAAGTATAAACCTGATCAATGTTTACCTTTAGACTCAAGTATAAACCCGATCAATGTTTATTTTTAGACTCAAGTATAAACCTGATCAATGTTTACCTTTAGATTCATGTTCAAACCCGATCAATGTTTATTTTTAGACACAAGTATAAACCTGAACAATGTTTACCTTTAGACTCAAGTACAAACCCGATCAATGTTTATTTTTAGACACAAGTATAAACCTGATCAATGTTTACCTTTAGATTCAAGTACAAACCCGATCAATGTTTATTTTTAGACTCAAGTATAAACCTGAACAATGTTTACCTTTAGACTCAAGTATAAACCCGATCAATGTTTATTTTTAGACACAAGTATAAACCTGATCAATGTTTACCTTTAGATTCAAGTACAAACCCGATCAATGTTTATTTTTAGACTCAAGTATAAACCTGAACAATGTTTACATTTAGACTCAAGTATAAACCCGATCAATGTTTATTTTTAGACACAAGTATAAACCTGATCAATGTTTACCTTTAGATTCAAGTACAAACCCGATCAATGTTTATTTTTAGACACAAGTATAAACCTGATCAATGTTTACCTTTAGACTCAAGTATAAACCCGATCAATGTTTATTTTTAGACTCAAGTATAAACCTGAACAATGTTTACCTTTAGATAGAAGTACAAACCCGATCAATGTTTATTTTTAGACACAAGTATAAACCTGATCAATGTTTACCTTTAGACTCAAGTATAAACCCGATCAATGTTTATTTTTAGACTCAAGTATAAACCTGATCAATGTTTACCTTTAGATTCATGTTCAAACCCGATCAATGTTTATTTTTAGACTCAAGTATAAACCTGATCAATGTTTACCTTTAGATTCAAGTTCAAACCCGATCAATGTTTATTTTTAGACTCAAGTATAAACCTGAACAATGTTTACCTTTAGACTCAAGTATAAACCTGATCAATGTTTACCTTTAGATTGAAGTACAAACCCGATCAATGTTTATTTTTAGACTCAAGTATAAACCTGAACAATGTTTACCTTTAGATTCAAGTTCAAACCCGATCAATGTTTATTTTTAGACTCAAGTATAAACCTGATCAATGTTTACCTTTAGATTCAAGTTCAAACCCGATCCATGTTTATTTTTAGACTCAAGTATAAACCTGATCAATGTTTACCTTTAGATTCAAGTTCAAACCCGATGAATGTTTATTTTTAGACTCAAGTATAAACCTGATCAATGTTTACCTTTAGATTCAAGTTCAAACCCGATCAATGTTTATTTTTAGACTCAAGTATAAACCTGATCAATGTTTACCTTTAGATTCAAGTTCAAACCCGATCAATGTTTATTTTTAGACTCAAGTATAAACCTGATCAATGTTTACCTTTAGATTCAAGTTCAAACCCGATCAATGTTTATTTTTAGACTCAAGTATAAACCTGATCAATGTTGACCTTTAGATTCAAGTTCAAACCCGATGAATGTTTATTTTTAGACTCAAGTATAAACCTGATCAATGTTTACCTTTAGATTCAAGTTCAAACCCGATCAATGTTTATTTTTAGACTCAAGTATAAACCTGAACAATGTTTACCTTTAGACTCGAGTACAAACCCGATCAATGTTTATTTTTAGACACAAGTATAAACCTGAACAATGTTTACCTTTAGATTCAAGTTCAAACCCGATGAATGTTTATTTTTAGACTCAAGTATAAACCTGAACAATGTTTACCTTTAGACTCAAGTACAAACCCGATCAATGTTTATTTTTAGACACAAGTATAAACCTGAACAATGTTTACCTTTAGATTCAAGTTCAAACCCGATGAATGTTTATTTTTAGACTCAAGTATAAACCTGAACAATGTTTACCTTTAGATTCTAGTACAAACCTGATCAATGTTTATTTTTAGACTCAAGTATAAACCTGAACAATGTTTACCTTTAGACTCCAGTATAAACCTGATCAATGTTTATTTTTAGACTCAAGTATAAACCTGAACAATGTTTACCTTTAGATTCAAGTACAAACCCGATCAATGTCTATTTTTAGACTCAAGTATAAACCTGATCAATGTTTACCTTTAGATTCAAGTACAAACCCGATCAATGTTTATTTTTAGACTCAAGTATAAACCTGAACAATGTTTACCTTTAGATTCAAGTACAAACCCGATCAATGTTTATTTTTAGACTCAAGTATAAACCTGATCAATGTTTACCTTTAGATTCAAGTACAAACCCGATCAATGTTTATTTTTAGACTCAAGTATAAACCTGATCAATGTTTACCTTTAGATTCAAGTTCAAACCCGATCAATGTTTATTTTTAGACTCATGTATAAACCTGAACAATGTTTACCTTTAGACTCAAGTATAAACCTGATCAATGTTTACCTTTAGATTGAAGTACAAACCCGATCAATGTTTATTTTTAGACTCAAGTATAAACCTGAACAATGTTTACCTTTAGATTCAAGTTCAAACCCGATCAATCTTTATTTTTAGACTCAAGTATAAACCTGAACAATGTTTACCTTTAGATTGAAGTACAAACCCGATCAATGTTTATTTTTAGACTCAAGTATAAACCTGATCAATGTTTACCTTTAGACTCAAGTATAAACCTGAACAATGTTTACCTTTAGACTCAAGTATAAACCCGATCAATGTTTATTTTTAGACACAAGTATAAACCTGAACAATGTTTACCTTTAGACTCAAGTATAAACCTGAACAATGTTTACCTTTAGACTCAAGTATAAACCCGATCAATGTTTATTTTTAGACTCAAGTATAAACCTGATCAATGTTTACCTTTAGATTCATGTTCAAACCCGATCAATGTTTGTTTTTAGACACAAGTATAAACCTGAACAATGTTTACCTTTAGACTCAAGTACAAACCCGATCAATGTTTATTTTTAGACACAACTATAAACCTGATCAATGTTTACCTTTCGATTCAAGTACAAACCCGATCAATGTTTATTTTTAGACTCAAGTATAAACCTGATCAATGTTTACCTTTAGACTCAAGTATAAACCCGATCAATGTTTATTTTTAGACTCAAGTATAAACCTGATCAATGTTTACCTTTAGACTCAAGTATAAACCCGATCAATGTTTATTTTTAGACTCAAGTATAAACCTGATCAATGTTTATCTTTAGATTCATGTTCAAACCCGATCAATGTTTATTTTTAGACACAAGTATAAACCTGAACAATGTTTACCTTTAGACTCAAGTACAAACCCGATCAATGTTTATTTTTAGACACAAGTATAAACCTGATCAATGTTTACCTTTAGATTCAAGTACAAACCCGATCAATGTTTATTTTTAGACACAAGTATAAACCTGATCAATGTTTACCTTTAGATTCAAGTACAAACCTGATCAATGTTTATTTTTAGACTCAAGTATAAACCTGAACAATGTTTACCTTTAGACTCAAGTATAAAACCGATCAATGTTTATTTTTAGACACAAGTATAAACCTGATCAATGTTTACCTTTAGATTCAAGTACAAACCTGATCAATGTTTATTTTTAGACACAAGTATAAACCTGATCAATGTTTACCTTTAGACTCAAGTATAAACCCGATCAATGTTTATTTTTAGACTCAAGTATAAACCTGATCAATGTTTACCTTTAGATTCAAGTACAAACCTGATCAATGTTTATTTTTAGACTCAAGTATAAACCTGATCAATGTTTACCTTTAGACTCAAGTATAAACCCGATCAATGTTTATTTTTAGACTCAAGTATAAACCTGATCAATGTTTACCTTTAGATTCATGTTCAAACCCGACTTCAATGTTTATTTTTAGACAAGTATAAACCTGAACAATGTATACCTTTAGACTCAAGAACAAACCTGATCAATGTTTATTTTTTAGACACAAGTATAAACCTGATCAATGTTTACCTTTAGATTCAAGTACAAACCCGATCAATGTTTATTTTTAGACTCAAGTATAAACCTGAACAATGTTTACCTTTAGACTCAAGTATAAACCTGATCAATGTTTATTTTTAGACACAAGTATAAACCTGATCAATGTTTACCTTTAGATTCAAGTACAAACCTGATCAATGTTTATTTTTAGACTCAAGTATAAACCTGAACAATGTTTACATTTAGACTCAACTATAAACCCGATCAATGTTTATTTTTAGACACAAGTATAAACCTGATCAATGTTTACCTTTAGATTCAAGTACAAACCTTGATCAATGTTTATTTTTAGACACAAGTATAAACCTGATCAATGTTTACCTTTAGACTCAAGTATAAACCCTGATCAATGTTTATTTTTAGACTCAAGTATAAACCTGAACAATGTTTAACTTTAGATAGAAGTACAAACCCGATCAATGTTTATTTTTAGACACAAGTATAAACCTGATCAATGTTTACCTTTAGACTCAAGTATAAACCCGATCAATGTTTATTTTTAGACTCAAGTATAAACCGGATCAATGTTTACCTTTAGATTCATGTTCAAACCCGATCAATGTTTATTTTTAGACTCAAGTATAAACCTGATCAATGTTTACCTTTAGATTCAAGTTCAAACCCGATCAATGTTTATTTTTAGACTCAAGTATAAACCCGGTGTTTACCTTTAGACTCAAGTATAAACCTGATCAATGTTTACCTTTAGATTGAAGTACAAACCCGATCAATGTTTATTTTTAGACTCAAGTATAAAACTCAATAATGTTTACCTTTAGATTCAAGTTCAAACCTGATCAATGTTTATTTTTAGACTCAAGTATAAACCTGAACAATGTTTACCTTTAGATTGAAGTACAAACCTGATCAATGTTTATTTTTAGACTCAAGTATAAACCCGATCAATGTTTACCTTTAGACTCAAGTATAAACCTGAACAATGTTTACCTTTAGACTCAAGTATAAACCCGATCAATGTTTATTTTTAGACACAAGTATAAACCTGAACAATGTTTACCTTTAGACTCAAGTATAAACCTGAACAATGTTTACCTTTAGGACTCAAGTATAAACCCGATCAATGTTTATTTTTAGACTCAAGTATAAACCTGATCAATGTTTACCTTTAGATTCAAGTTCAAACCCGATCAATGTTTATTTTTAGACTCAAGTATAAACCTGAACAATGTTTACCTTTAGACTCAAGTATAAACCCGAACAATGTTTACCTTTAGACTCAAGTACAAACCCGATCAATGTTTATTTTTAGACTCAAGTATAAACCTGAACAATGTTTACCTTTAGATTCAAGTACAAACCCGATCAATGTTTATTTTTAGACTCAAGTATAAACCTGACTTAAATGTTTACCTTTAGATTCATGTTCAAACCCGATCAATGTTTATTTTTAGACACAAGTATAAACCTGAACAATGTTTACCTTGACTCAAGTACAAACCTGATCAATGTTTATTTTTAGACACACCATAAACCTGATCAATGTTTACCTTTAGATTCAAGTACAAACCCGATCAATGTTTATTTTTAGACTCAAGTATAAACCTGAACAATGTTTACCTTTAGACTCAAGTATAAACCCGATCAATGTTTATTTTTAGACTCAAGTGTATAAACCTGATCAATGTTTACCTTTAGACTCAAGTATAAACCCGATCAATGTTTATTTTTAGACTCAAGTATAAACCTGATCAATGTTTACCTTTAGATTCATGTTCAAACCCGATCAATGTTTATTTTTAGACACAAGTATAAACCTGAACAATGTTTACCTTTAGACTCAAGTACAAACCTGATCAATGTTTATTTTTAGACACAAGTATAAACCTGATCAATGTTTACCTTTAGATTCAAGTACAAACCCGATCAATGTTTATTTTTAGACTCAAGTATAAACCTGAACAATGTTTAATTTTAGACTCAAGTATAAACCCGATCAATGTTTATTTTTAGACACAAGTATAAACCTGATCAATGTTTACCTTTTAGATTCAAGTACAAACCCGATCAATGTTTATTTTTAGACTCAAGTATAAACCTGAACAATGTTTACCTTTAGACTCAAGTATAAAAACCTGATCAATGTTTATTTTTAGGACACAAGTATAAACCTGATCAATGTTTACCTTTAGATTCAAGTACAAACCCGATCAATGTTTATTTTTAGACACAAGTATAAACCTGATCAATGTTTACCTTTAATTCATGTATAAACCCGATCAATGTTTATTTTTAGACTCAAGTATAAACCTGATCAATGTTTACCTTTAGACTCAAGTATAAACCCGATCAATGTTTATTTTTAGACTCAAGTATAAACCTGATCAAATGTTTACCTTTCGATTCATGTTCAAAACCCGATCAATGTTTATTTTTAGACACAAGTATAAACCTGAACAATGTTTACCTTTAGGACTCAAGTACAAACCCGATCAATGTTTATTTTTAGACACAATATAAACCCGATCAATGTTTACCTTAGATTCAAGTACAAACCCGATCAATGTTTATTTTTAGACTCAAGTATAAACCTGAACAATGTTTACTCTTAGACTCAAGTATAAACCCGATCAATGTTTATTTTTAGACTCAAGTATAAACCTGATCAATGTTTACCTTAGACTCAAGTATAAACCCGATCAATGTTTATTTTTAGACTCAAGTATAAACCTGATCAAATGTTTACCTTTAGATTCATGTTCAAACCCGATCAATGTTTATTTTTAGACACAAGTATAAACCTGAACAATGTTTACCTTTAGACTCAAGTACAAACCTGATCAATGTTTATTTTTAGACACAAGCATAAACCTGATCAATGTTTACCTTTAGATTCAAGTACAAACCCGATCAATGTTTATTTTTAGACTCAAGCATAAACCTGAACAATGTTTACCTTTAGACTCAAGTATAAACCCGATCAATGTTTATTTAGACACAAGTATAAACCTGGATCAATGTTTACCTTTAGATTCAAGTACAAACCCGACTGCTTATTTTTAGGGACTCGTATATAAACCTGAACAATGTTTACCTTTAGACTCAAGTATAAACCCGATCAATGTTTATTTTTAGACTCAAGTATAAACCTGATCAATAAGTATCTTTAGATTCAAGTACAAACCCGATCAATGTTTATTTTTAGACACAAGTATAAACCTGATCAATGTTTACCTTTAGACTCAAGTATGTAAACCCGATCAATGTTTATTTTTAGACTCAAGTATAAACCTGAACAATGTTTACCTTTAGATTGAAGTACAAACCCGATCAATGTTTATTTTTAGACACAAGTATAAACCTGATCAATGTTTACCTTTAGACTCAAGTATAAACCCGATCAATGTTTATTTTTAGACTCAAGTATAAACCTGATCAATGTTTACCTTTAGATTCATGTTCAAACCCGATCAATGTTTATTTTTAGACACAAGTATAAACCTGAACAATGTTTACCTTTAGACTCAAGTACAAACCCGATCAATGTTTATTTTTAGACACAAGTATAAACCTGATCAATGTTTACCTTTAGATTCAAGTACAAACCCGATCAATGTTTATTTTTAGACTCAAGTATAAACCTGATCAATGTTTACCTTTAGACTCAAGTATAAACCCGATCAATGTTTAACTATGTATAAACCAATGTTTATCTGTAGGCTTAAATATAAGCATAACGATGTTTACCAATAGACTCATCTTTAAACAGAATCTTTGTTTTTCTCTAGGCTCAAGTAAAATTTAAAAAATGATTTCGATATTAAATGATCCAATGATTTTTCATGTTTTGCATGAAGCGTCACGATTAGATTATTATTATTTTTGTTCCATGTGGTTATGCTATCTTCTCTTACCAGAACAATCTGGTTTAATGAACTCTTGAAATACGAGAGAACTAGTGAAATTCTATAGATGAAGCATGTTCACCGTCATTAATTTACGTGTGTCCCTGCCGCCATTTTTGACAACAAAATATTTGAGAGGATTATTAGCTGTTGCCTCACAATTCATCCCCACTGAACGTGACAGGAGAGAAATATATATATATATATATATATATATATGACAATATGAAAACTGTATTAGTTGCCAACGCGTTTCGTCCAATGTGTACTTTTTCAAGGCGAAAAAAGAAATTAATTTATTAAAAACTAAGTAACTAATAATAACAAAACAAAATGACCTTAGCAACTGAAAGAATTTCAAGAACGATATTTTTATTCTGTTAACTGGAAATACTGTCACGTGTGGGGATATTGTTTTTATTGCTGTGTTGACGGATTCAACCATTTTCTTTCTTGTTTGGGAGAGTAGTAATATATATATATATATATATATATATATATATATATATATATATATATATACAACAGTAATTATTGTAGTAGAGATGATTACTATTTTTATGCCTTGCTTAATTTGGCCTCTTTTTAAAATCCCAGCACATTCTTCAACCTCCAGAACCAAACTTGTAATTTCTTCGAAGTTGTTAGAAATTGGTGTTGCACGTTGACGTAATAGATGTAAATTCTGTTCTTCAGGCATTGTGTCAAAATGTCTCCTCATAACTCATGAACTTTTCGGAGAATCCGTACAGAGTAAATGATGAAAGTTTTATTTGGATGTTTACAATTTAGTTTCAATTCTAATTTTCCCGAAGCGTTGTTTCAAGTTTCTAGTTGATTTTCCAAGCCCAATAATTACTACAAAACTTACTAAAACAGTCATCTTTCATAGTTTAATAATAATAATAATAATAATAATAATAATAATAACAACAATAATAATAATCTGTACTATAATAAGAGCCTCGTCAGTCCGTCCATCACAATTTCATATCTTCATATACTATACACGATTTAACCAGTCATAAATATGCAGCATTTCCTTTACTAATAAGATATACAGTACTTTTTCAAAAAATTTTAAGTTAATTTGAACTAAAACTAAAACATAAAATTTCAATATTAAATGATCTAAAAAATAACTGATATGTCTTACAATCCACCATACCGACCCAATGAACCTATACACGCAAATATATAGAGGCAAATAAACATATACACTCAGAAGGCACAAGCACCGACATACACAGTATGAGGCGTACGCGATGATACTTAGTTACACAAGTCCAGAAACACAGATCCAAATACACGTAGATGCGCATAATTGCAGTCATAAAACCAGTCATAAAATATGCAGCATTTCCTTTACTAATAAGATATACAGTACTTTTTCAAAAAATTTTAAGTTAATTTGAACTAAAACTAAAACATAAAATTTCAATATTAAATGATCTAAAAAAAAACTGATATGTCTTACAATCCACCATACCGACCCAATGAACCTATACACGCAAATATATAGAGGCAAATAAACATATACACTCAGAAGGCACAAGCACCGACATACACAGTGTGAGGCGTACGCGATGATACTTAGTTACACAAGTCCAGAAACACGGATCCAAATACACGTAGATGCGCATAATTGCACGCATACACATACATATGCGAAAATACACACGTACATTCACAAAACACGATCACATACGCATACACGGAGGCATAATCGCACACAAAGACACTCAAAGGAAAACTCACCTTCACAAATACACGCAAACTACACAGTGAGCTGATTTTCACAGTTTTGGTGTGGCACAAGGCTTAAATTACGGATCGAACTCCCTACTCAGTTGTAATGATGCTAGTATATCGAGGTACCCAACACCACATACAGAGACCAACATATATACGCAGAACACGCATGCACACATGCATACACATATACATTGAGATACGCAGAGAAATACATATACGAGCATACAAATAAATCAGAGAAAAGGGCATATATATTGTTGGCATTCCAGTAACAGGGTGTTACGTATACCACTGGTGCCACTAATCTATATTCGAGTCTATTACAAATGTTTTGCATGAAGCGTCTCGATTAGATTATTATTATTTTTGTTCCATGTGGTTATGCTATTTTTCCTTCGCAGAACATTCTGGTTTAATGAACTCTTGAAATACGAGAGAAATGGTGAAATTCTATAGATGAAGCATGTTCATCGTCATTAATTTACGTGTGTGTCCCTGCCGTCATTTTGACAACAAAATATTTGAAAAGATTATGAGTTGTTGCCTCACTGGTTATTCTCACTGAACGTGACAGGAGGGAATATATATATATATATATATATATATATATATAAATGACAATATGAAAACTGTATTAGTTGCCAACGCGTTTCTTCCAATGTGTACTTTTTCAAGGCAAAAAACAAAATTAATTTATTAAAGACTAAGTAACTAATAACAACAAAACAAAATGTCCTTAGCAACTGTAAGAATTTAAAGAACGATATTTTTATACTGTTAACTGGAAATATTGTCACGTGTGGGGATATTGTTTTTATTGCTGCGTTGACGGATTCAACCATTTTCTTTTGATTTCTTGATACTGTTGTGTAGGCTTGTTTGGGAGAGTAGTAATTCTGTATACGTAGAATCCTTCCTTGAATAAAGACGGAAGCTGAAGATGGCTCGCCTGAAATAGGCCTATATTTCCGAATTCCCATGAAATAACGAGTCTGTCTTAAATTTTCTTATATATATATATATATATATATATACAGCGGTAATTATTGTAGTAGAGATGATTACTAGTTTTATGCCTTGCTTAATTTGGCTGCTTTTTTAAATCCCAGCACATTCTTCAACCTCCAGAACCAAACTTGTAATTCCTTCGAAGATGTTAAAAGTTGTTGTCGCACGTTGACGTAATGAACGAAATTCTGTTCTTAAGGCATGCTGTCAAAATGTCTCCTCATGAACTTTTCGGAGAATCCTTACAGAGAAATGATCAAAGTTTTATTTGGATGTTTGCAATTTGGTTTCAATTCTAATTTTCCCGAAGCGTTGTTTCAAGTTTCTAGTTGATTTTCCAAGTCCAATAATTACTACAGGACTTACTAAAACAGTCATCTTTCATAGTTTAATAATGATAACAACAATAATAATTTATACTATAACAGCCCTGTCAGTCCGTCCGTCCATCACAGTTTCATATTTTGATATACTATATACGATTTAACCAGTAATAAAATATTCTTTCACTAATAAGATATACAATATTTCTTTAAAAAATAATTTAGTTTAATTTAAACTAAAACTTTAACCTAAAATTGAAAAGTAAAATGTTAGAAGTTCATTTAAAAGGTAGAATATTTTTTAGGGCAGAGGATATACGTGTTGTGCCTATGGGTCAAGAAGGATTACTTGTTTGTTATAACTGGTTCATACATCGAGTTATTTGAAATGTTTAGTTTTTACTAGTATAACAACCTGAATTTTTACGATGGATTCTTGCTATTTGATCATTACTTTCATTTCAATCCTAGATATTCGCTTCTGCTTTAAAAACATTCTTGAGTCCACTGTCTTGAAAATGGTCTTTTTCTTTACATCACGATATTAGAACCTTTATAACAATTATTAAGTTTCAATTTGCAATAATAATAATAATAATAATGTCAATAATAACAATTTTTCCTCTTTATATATTTTCTTTATGTCGTAATAATTGTAGCTAGTTTGTTAGCATTATTATGCTCGCTGTTATTGTCAGTGCTTTTTCTTTTATTAATCTGTCTCTTCCCTCCAGTTATGGGTTATATAATAGGACAGATTGAGTTCTATAGCCTTGGCTGGCAACCAGTCTATCGCAGAAATCAATGGCAGTCTACTGCGGGATAGTCTTCTGCCCAGTCAGTCATGTCTCTTTCGAGACATGATAGCCGAAAGCGTGTACCACGTATGGCACTTAACTGACTGACTGAATATAATAGTTGGAAACATAATTAAAACTTCTACTCCCATAAAGTGGGGGATCGGTTTTCTATTGTTTTGAAGTAATAAACTGATACCCACTACTTATACTTAATATAATAATGTAATATAATCTATCTCTTCTCCCTCCAGTGATGAGTTAAATGGCAGGACAGATTGGGTTCTATAGCCTTGACTGGCTACCAGTCTATCGCAGAAATCAATGGCAACCTAGTGCGGGACAGTCTTCTGCCTAGTCAGTCATGTCACTTTCGAGACATGATCGCCCAAGCGTGTATCACATATGGCACTTAACTGACTGACTGAATATAATAGTTGAAAACATAATTAAAACTACTACTGGCATAATGTGGGGGATCGGTTTTCTATTGTTTTGAAGTAATAAACTGATCCCCCACTAATTATACTTAATATAATAATGTAATATAATCTATCTCTTCTCCCTCCAGTGATGATTTAAATGGCAGGACAGATTGGGTTCTATAGCCTTGGGTGGCAACCAGTCTACCACAGAAAACAATGGCAACCTACTGCGGGATAGTCTTCTGCCCAGTCAGTCATGTCTCTTTCGAGACATGATCGCCCAAAGCGTGTATCACGTATGGCACTTAACTGACAGACTGATTTTTGGCGCAGAGGGAATACGTGATGTGCCTATGGGTCAAAGGGGGTAATTCGTAATAGTAATAAACAAAATGATTGACGAAATTCTTCTAATATTTTCCAACACTGAGAGAAGACCGCGATTTAAGAATAAGAAAAGACAGTGTTTCGAAATGTTCAACAATATTTCGACAGTATGTCTTCTTCAGGTTATGTTATGATATACAAATATTGAAATGTCTGCCTTACGTCACATGTGATGCATGTGCTTAATATACTCCAATCAGACTGGATGTCATAATATACTTCACTGGTTCTAGTATGACCAACGAAATTAAGCAACGTCGATCCTGGTCAGTACCCAGAAGGGTGACCACTTGGGAATATCAGGTGCTCAAAGGTTGGATGTACGGATGTTGCAATGGATAATGACTCAAAATTGGAACTTCGTGGATTTAGTTGAAATTCGTTATTTTCTTTTATCGATTGAGCCAAAGCAAGGCGACAACGCTACTAAGACGCAAAGTGAAAAGGAAAGTGAAAATGAAAGAGAAAGAAAAGATTTTAGAAGAAAACCGTAAACCCAATAATAGCAGAAATTTTACAGTTTAGTCGGAAACATTAGAAGTAGAGAGCTAAAGTCGAATTGAGAAGGAAGCAACCGTGTTCTAATTCAAGTCAAGTTCGTTCTATTCACTGAGTAAGGTATGAGTCCGCCAATTCTTCACCTGCTATAGGTTAAACAGTAAAATTTGTATCACTAAATAATTATTATTAAAAAAGCTTATAATTTAAAAAATAAATCTTATTGAGCTTTAAATAACTTGCAAAAGTTTGAAAACGAATCAATCATAAAAAAAAGATATGGGCTACATATAACCTTTTTTGTTGGGCGGTTGTTAGATTATCAGGAACAGGAGAAGGAAAGAAAGAACCACAAATGTAAAATACATTTTTTTCATGAAGTTTTTAACTATACTTCCACTAACCTGAGGCTGGGGGTGATCTACCCTATAAAGGTTGATTATTATCAATCGTATTGGCGTCGGCAAAACGACCATGTCTTCAACTATTAGTCAAAGCGGTCACTTATCATTTATATGTAAGCTGTGTGAACTTTTGTACAAAACTAATCAATCAATAAAAATAAATGGCTTTGTATATGTGTAACTTCTCTTAGAGACATGGTGCTTCTGTATTATGAGGATCTTTTCACTCTTTTCTATTTTTATTTTTTTTCAATTGGAGTAGATAGACTAAACGATCGCCCGGTTCACACTCCACCCACGTCTATTGAACAGGTGAAGAGGCTCATCCCTTGTTTCCTGTTTAGGATGCGGTTTCCGATTTTCTCTTTTTTAATCTTTTCACTCTTTGTTTTTTCTCAATTGGAGTAGATAGACTAAACTATCGCCCGGTTCACACTCCACCCACGTCTATTGAACAGGTGAAGAGGCTCATCCCTTGTTCCTTGTTTAAGATGTGGTTTCCGGTTTTCTCTTTTCCAATCTTTTCACTCTTTTCTTCTTTTTTTTTCCATTCTTTTTACCCTTACGTAGCCCCCTGCGCATCAGTGGCGTTATCGACTTGCTTGGGGTGATATAAATAAAAAAAATAAAAAAAAGAGGTGAAAGAATGAACACCAAACATACAATACATTTTTTTAAATAAATTCCTTAGCAACCTCTCCTCTACTCTGTAGTTGGGGGTGATCTACCCAAAAAAGATTGATTATTATCAATCGTATTGGCGTCGGCAAAACGACCATGTCTTCAGCCAATAGTCAAAGAGGTCATTTGTCATTTATATGTAAGCTGTGTGAACTTTTATACAAAACAATTCCATCAATAAAAAATAAGAGGCCTCGTATATTTGTAACTTTTTTTTTTCGGGAATCTTCCTATATCGTGAGGAAGAGGAGAAAGAAAGAAAGGTACTCAATTGTAAAATGCACTTATTTCATCATTTTTTAACGATCTTTCTACTATCCTAGATCACGAATCAATCAATAAAATGATGTTTCGTATACATGTACCTTTGTTGGCGTATGACTCTCGCGGAAAAAAACAACAAAAGGAATTAAACATTGTGAACGAACTCTTTAAGGAAATTTGAAATATTACTTTGAATGTAAAAAGCAAGGTATTTTGTATTTTTAATTTTGTAAAATTCGATCTTCTAACAAGACCTTATCGAAATCTGTCGAAGTTTTAAGATTTATTTTTATTTTTTTAGCAAACTACAAATGGTAGAATAGAAAATATCCAGTTACGACGTTGTAATTGCCTAGGGAAGATGTGAAATGAATATTGGAAACAACAAATACAGAAATGTTACGATTTTATCAATTTCTTCTCTTTGTTGAAAGTGATCTCGAGATTCTGTCTGTTAGTATAAAAATATTCTGTCTGTTAGGATAAAAAGATTCTGTCTGTTAGTATATAAAGATTCTCTTTGCTAGATGGTGAATAATTTTTTAAAAATTTAAAATTTTAAAAACAATTGCCACTTCTGCAATTTACGCATTACTCTTCCATAATGAATTGAGTTCTTCCGGTGGCTGGCGTGTGTATACACCTCTTATATATAACATGCTAAAATTTCCTCCTCTCTCACTACATGCACCTATAGCTTAAGGACTGACACTAAATCGGTTGAGTTTCGATCTCGGCAGGAAGCAAGTGGATGTCTAGCCGAACTGATGGACTGTGATGCAACGAAACAGCCTTGTATGTGGATGACTTATATATATACATATATAAATGCGTGTATAGAAATAAAATATATATGTAATTTTGTCTATATGCTGTATATATGTTTTTGTTTGCTTTACCTATGCAGAATGTGCGTTGTGGTGCAGTGAAGATCGGCTCGGAATGAGAAATTGGAGAGTCGAGTTCGAATTCCAGTCGAATTCGTTCCATTAACTTACACGTAAATACCCCGGTGAAAGATATTAATCCGTTGCTTCTTCCTCTAGCTATGGGTTAAATAGCAGAACAGATTGGGTTCTATAGCCTTGATTGGAAACCAGGTTACCACAAAAAGTAATGGCAACCTACTGCGAAAAAGTCTTCTACCCAGTCTTCTTTCGAGACATGATCGCCCAAGCGTGTATCTCGTATGGCACTTAACTCTCTGAGTAAACTATGCAATAAATCTTCTAATCTTAATTGCTTACACACAAGTGTTTAAATGTTCAGACATGGTTTAATGCTAAGCTTTCCGTTTTCGCTGAGATGTCTTAAAGTATCTTCTTTCTTTATTCTTTATTGTAACTAAACGAGAAAAATTATAAAAAGCCACTTGTACGCACGTACAATGCGGGTGACTGAATTCGGGTGGCCGGCTCCTATGTCCATGCTTGCGTAGACGTATAGTCAGACTGATAGTGACTCCTTTCAATAGTTAACGCGCTAGCAATTCACTAGTGCCCTGAATTTCTTTCTGACAGGTGCCATACTAATGTTACCAAACGCCAGAGTATCCTAGCTTTCGTAAATAAAGTGCTTCAAACCGTGGCGTAATGTTTAGCATGATAAAGCAGGAACATCATTAACATGAGTGTCATAATATGATTGCCACTTTCTGTTTCCCTTTTCCCAAAGAGTATGAGTCATGGGTATGACGATGAACTACATACGGCAGCAAGGCCTCTGATCGAGAGATTGGAGAGTCTGAAGAACGCTCAACTACCCTTTCATTGCTGTCACTCCAAGGTTCACCCTGCTATAAAGTAGTAGCACCTGTTAGAATCCCAACTATAGGCATATAGTGAAACCGCAAACAAAAATAAAACACTATGAAAGTATGACAATACATTTGAAAGCAAAAGGACCAACAAGACATTTTTAAAGCAAAATGATAAACCATATATTTTTAAAACAAAATAAGCAACAATATATTTTTGAAGCAAATTGATCTAACATATTTAAAAGCAAAATGACCAAGAATACATTTTTAAGGAAAATGACCAACCACATATTTTAAACCAAAATGACCAGCAATACATTATCAAAGCAAAATGATCAAAAATACATATTTAAAGTAAAATGACGAACAATACATTTTAAAGCAAAATGACCTGCAATACATTTTCAAAGCAAAATAACCAACAATACATTTTTAAAGCCAAATAAGCAACCATATATTTTTAAGCAAAATGACTAACAATACATTTTTTAAGCAAAATGACTAGCAATAGATTTTTAAAGCAAAATGACCAAAAACATTTTTAATGCAAAATGACCAAGAATACATTTTTAAGGCATGCAAAGATTTAAAATTCTGTTCTAAATATTTTGATTTCGAGATGAATTAACCCAGAAAGGTTGATATACCGCTAAAAATCAACAATCTTAAGCGTGTGGTCTGTGTCCAGTCTAACAAGGCTGTCTACAAGAAAGGTTTGCTATTTTAATCAAAGGTTGGATGTACAGATGGTGTAATGGAGAATGACTCAAAATTAGAACTTCGTGAGTTGAGTTCAAATTCCGTTATTTTTTTGTATCAATTGACCCCAAGTAAGGCGATAACGGTACTAAGACGCAAAGTGAAAAAGAAAGTGAAGTGAAAGAGAAAGAAAAGACTTTAGAAGAAAACCGTAAACCCAAAAATAGCAGAAATTTATCATCATTTATCATTGCATTTGTAGGATTGATTTTATCTGTTCTTGCATTTGTTCTAACTGTAAAATAACCACAATGACAACAGTAGTAATAATTCTCAATGACTTTTTTCTCGTACAAATGCAGAAAACGTATTTGGACTCTCTTCACTCAATTGTTTATATAATTTTCGGTTCTTTGTGAGCAGTAATTCCCGGCAAAAGAAAAGGACAATCACCTCAGCTTTCTTAATATGCGTAAGATAACCTGATTCACCAATCTAAACTAAGAGCTAACGCCCGTGATACATGTGGGCGTAGGGAAGTGAAAGTTACCTCAGTCATTTTCTTCGTTGGTTTCACACAATCGACCGTCATGAAGAACCCGTCAAACTTTACATCATTCTCTGTAAAATGGAATTTTTCAAGGTTAAATACAATCTCATTCTTCTTCCAAGAGGTTATATATTTCATTGTGTGCCAGAATGACGCTATAGAATCGTCCAAATAGATGTTATCGTCTGTGCAACGGGTTTTTCGAACCATGCCTTCTGTAATATCGTCGAACTCACAGGTGTATCCGCTTCCAGACGCACGAAATCTCTGGGGAGCACGAAGCTATCTGAACCGGCCTCATTCAATGATAATGTTGTGGCATTTTGTGCGGCTGAGGAAAGAGGTAAGCTGTGGTATCCGTTCCATACGTCCAGAAAAGTTTTCCTTGTCTAAGCCTGAACAATGGTGACCGGATTAAATAGAATAGTGTGTGTAGATTTTCCCTCCTAGAGGCAGCGTTTAGTTTATTTTTAGGTCCACTGTGCGTCTTGAGTGTGACTACCATACTTGAGCGTCTGGAAGCGGATACACCTGTGAGTTCGACGATATTACAGAAGGCATGGTTCGAAAAACCCGTTGCACAGACGATAACATCCTTTTGGATGATTCTATAGCGTCATTCTGGCACACAATGAAATATATAACCTCATGCGTGTATCACGTATGGCACTTAACTGATTGACTGATAATTTTTGCAATATATAAAAAGACGTTACACCAGAAAAATAAGAAAATAAAAATGCCGGGAAAAGCTGAAATGAAAAGTGAAAAAGAGAAACAAAAAAAAAAAAAGAAGAAAATGGCAACAAATATATTCAATGTGAAAATAAATATAAACACGGAGAATATATTTTGTAATCTTTAAAAAAAAGAAATTGAATTGATGTGAAATCAGATGTACAGACTTATCCGGTCAGACATTATCATTGCAATAACGGTGTCTCCTCTGACGATTTTCGCCGTCAGTGTTATGCCCTTTGAACGAGTCCACGTCACAGTCTGGATAGGCGTATACACGTACACAACAATCTCTTTCATAATTTAACTCATCAGGTTTTCCTGAAAATAATGTCCGATTTTAGAATAAACCTTTTAAAAGTTACGTAAAAATGTATTGCTCATTCTAAGTGATTAAATTGTCGAATTTGTTAATTTTATATCAATATTACCTGAAATCAAGATGTGCCATAATTAGTGGTATCTACTTTTCAAAAATATTCAAAGAGACATGAAGAGATCAGATTACTTGGAGTACATATGACAAGTTCAGATTTCAATTAAATCTGCCTTTTTTTAAATTGCCGCTTGCGTTTGTGTAAAACTACACATTTTTACTCGTAACACACTCTTCTAATCAAAATTGCACATTTATTACAAAATTTGAAATGTAGATCATAAACCTGTCTAGATTTAAGCTGTAGATCACAATAGCGTGTTGATCACAATCGTGTGTAGATCACAATGGCGTGTTGATCACAATCGTGTGTAGATCACAATGGCGTGTTGATCACAATCGTGTGTAAATCACAATGGTGTGTAGATAAAATTCCAGCACCGAATTTTATTTTTTAATCTATCAAATTTAAACGTTATCTTAAACGTTATTTTTAATGAGTGCCTATATTTGTGCAACCGCTCCGTTTATTTACTAAATAAATAATGAATAATTATCAACTTAAAAGACAGTATACAAATTTGCTACTGTTGGTAATTGAGTGGCTTTGTTGGATTTAACGACGGTCTATCATGCAAAGGTAAGAGTGAAGGTTCGAATCCTACCCGAAGGTGGCGCATGTTTCTTTTATGAAATTTCTCGGATATTCAGGCTTGTAGACTAAAATAAAATACTGTTCCAAAAATAAACGGAGTGTCTACTCAAAGATTAGTATCCACTAAAAATAATGCTTAAACTGATAGAAATTGTCTCAAGTACAAATCTGATTAAAGGTTGCTTATAAACACAGCTATAAACCCGGCCATTTTTCCTTATAGTCTTGAATATAACTCTAACCAATATATAGCTTTAAGTATAATATAAAAAATAAAAAACACGCGCATTTCAACATGAAAGGGGGAAAACAAGTGCATATACTTTGTAAAACCAAACCATGTTTCCAACCAACAATTTGGACTGTTACTTAATATTTAAAAAATACCCAATACAAGACTCGAGATTCACTGTTAAAATAGATGTGTGTGAGATGAATGAAAGAAAAATTGGTAAGAAGTGAGGATTACGATGATAAGAGGATAGATAACGAAAAGATGTTAACATTGGGGAGTTCAGAAAAGCATTCACACGCGTATGTTCCAAAAAGTGAACGTTTTGGAATACGGAGTGAATTAAGGAGATTTAGCTCCTTGGGAGTTGCATGGTGTTTCCTAAATGTAAAGGTCTGTCTGAACTAGTAGAACTAAAGAATTGAGCTTATTTGAACATTTAATCATGGAAATAGCAACAGAGTAGCGTCAGGCTTGCAATGTTTTGTCTATGGAAACGTTGGAGTTGTCTCACTAAAAATTTGTTAAAAATTCAACTCATAGAAAGGGCATATTATTCCAAGTGATTAGCACCAGGCTACCTGTTTCTTTGGTAACCAGGCAGAATATTATGTCAGCTTTGCTGAAGACTTTTTTCCTCGAATATCATACTAGCAGTATAGCCCGGCGTTGCTCGAGTATAATGAAAGCTTTAAAACTAATCCATGGACCTGGGGCTCAGACTCTTTGGACGTTGGCACGAAAGACTAAAAAGCAATAGTTGTTTCCAGTGGAACCGTAGACTGAAAGAACAATGAATGGATGAAAATCAAATTTTGGTTTCCTGGTATCGATATCAAATTTTCTGCACTATTGTAAGAACTGCAACCTTGAAACTTCTGAATATCGTTTCTTATGTCTTTGTCTATGAGTGTATCAAATTTGATTATAATCGGACCACTCCTTCTATAACCCGATTTTTTCGATTATCGATTTTCGATATTTACCGTGGGTACCTCGTCACAAAACCTAGCTAAGAACACTCGCGGAAGCTTATAGTACCACTGTGTAAATTTTCAAGAAAATTGGTTCAGCCGTTTCGGAGTCTATAGGTGACTGATACACACACACAGACACACACACACAGACACACACACACACACAGACAATGTTCCATTTATAAATAAGTTTAGATTCAGGAGATATAGCATCGTTACATTCCGGTTCCTTCAAAAATTCTTTTATGAAAAAAAAAACATTGTTTCCTAAAAGTCTGCAAAATGTCAGTTAGAACGGTTTTTTACTTAAAAAAGAAAAAAATCTTTTCAAGAACTGTTAGTATGGAAATATTCATTCGGTTAAAAGTGTGCAGAAATCGTGGTAGAAAATGTTAATTATGTTTACTTTTATTAATACAGTCAGTGTCGAAAATACGTAAAAGGATAAAATCTTAATTGAACCCATGGTAAATAATATAGTAGATTGATCTCTTAAGCTTTAGAAGAGCAACCGACTGGAGAGAAGGACAATACTTAGTTGAAACTATCAAAAATAATGGAGTAGATTGATTTTTAACCCTTAGAAGGCAAACCGATTGAAAAGAAAGGACAACACTCAGTTGAAACAATGAAAAATGATAGAGTAGATTGATTACTTAAGCTTTTTAGGGGCAACCGATTTAAAAAAAAAGGACAGCACTGAATTAGAATCATGGTAATTGATATAGTATATTGATCTCATCAGCCTTAGAAGGGGAACCTAATCAAGAGAAGGAAAACACTCAGATAAAACCATGAAAAGTTATAAAGTAGATAGATGACTTATGGCGATTTTCTAAGCGCATCTTAGATATGATACAATACCGAAAGTATGGATCACTCAGTGAGGATCGAACTCATTGCTCAAGTGTAATGATTCTTGCGAAACAAGCTTGCTAATAATTACACCCACTCGAAGTGCCCAGATTGATAACTTATGCTTTTTAGGGGGCAACCGATTTAAGAGAAGGACAATACTGAATCGAAACTATGGTAAATAATATAGTAGATTGATCTGTTAAGCCTTAGTAAGGCAACCGATTTAAGAGAAGATCAACACTCAATTGAAACCATGAAAAATAATAGAGTAAATTAATCTCTAAAACCTTGAAAGGGCAACCGATTTAAGAGAAGTACAACACTGAAATGAAACCATGGTAAATCAAATAGCAGATTGATCTCTTATGCTCTCGAAGAGTAACCAATTTAAGAGGACAACAGTGAATAGAAAACATAGTAAATAATATAGTAAATGGATCAAACTTCGTGCCTCTCGCGAACGCTTTCAAGGGACCAAACAGGTGAAAGTCTGAAGGGGAAAGGTCTGGGCTGTAAGGGGGGATGAGGGAGCAGTTCCCAGCCCAGCTCGTTGATGGTCTGCACCGTTTGGGATGCTGTGTGAGGCCTTCGAGTAGGCAAGGTCATCATGGACAATTTTGTGTACTGTCCCAACAGATAGGCTCAAAGTCCTTGCAATGTCATCCACTGTCACCCTTCTGTCTGACTGAATGAGGTCAATGACTGATTCGATCACCTCAGGAGACCTCACTTCTGTAGGCCTCCCGGTCTTCATCCTCAACGCTGCTCCGTACTTCTTTAAGCACATGTAGACATTTTTTGGCTGAAACATGTGGCACCATACACAGTTGACATTCTCCTATGAATTTCAACTGGTTTGCACTCTTCAGCAACCAAAAACTAGAAAACTGACCTCTGTTCAATCCTGGAGCATGCTTCTTGGTCGGACATCCTTATTAATCTCCAAAACTCTCAAAGTTTTTTTTTTCAATCTTCCAAAAAAATTAAATCCCTTTGAAAAAGAATTAAAGGAAAAAAAAATTTTTAAAAAAACGCAAGCTTCTATTTGTATTAGAAGTTCTTATACCGAAAAGTTCACCTTATTTATTGAATGACCCTCGTATAAGCACCTGATTAGGTGTGGGTGCATCGTAGGTATTGTCGATTCTTTGTTCATATGGAGAAATAATAATATACAATAGAGATGATTACAGTTTTTGCGTAATCAAAGAATCTTCTTTTATGTACTATGTATTCTAAGATGTTGGTGACCATGGCTCTCCACAATTTCTCGTCTTTTGTAGCTCTAACTAAATTCTGTCTTTTCGTTATTTCTCCTAAACCATGTTCTGCTAACCATATACCCGAGTTAGTCATGCATGTTACGCGTTGTTTTCCTTTGTCCCTCTTGCCTTCATTCTGTCACCGTGAGTATCAGATTTTCCAAGCTTTCCTTCCTTATTAAGTATGTTATGCGTTATTTTCTTCTGTCCCTCGTGCCCTTAATCTGCCCCGTGAGTATTAGATTTTCGAAGCCCTCCACCATGATTATGTACCCCAAATACGTCTTTCTCATATTAAGTATATGTTTTTTTTTTGTTTCATTTTCTCTAAAGCCTCGTTATTGCTCACATGTTCTGTCCATGGTGTCTTTTGTAAATTTCTGTAGATTCACACTTCAGTTGCTTCAAGTTTCTTTTTCATCTGCGAGAAAACTGTCTAGTATTCACTGCCATAGAGGAGAACTGATGCTATATATCAATTCAGTACACTTTTATTTTATTTTATTTTATTTTATTTTATTTTATTTTATCCTTTTTTTTTTTTTTAATTTCTTCTTCAACTGTGAAGAGATTGTTCGATATTCACTGCTAGGGGGGAGAACTGTCGCCCCATAACAATTCTTTTTTTTTAATCGTTTCACCCCAAGCAAGGCATTCCACTGCCACTATAGCGCAGGGGGTTACATAGGGGAAGGTGCTGAGAGAGCGATTATATATAGGAAATGTCGGAAGGAGGGTGATAGACGAGTAAGGAGGTACATAGGAAGAGTGTTTGAGAGAATGGGTGCGAGTTAGTGTGTTAGAAGGTGTCTATTAACCTTACATTTAAACTCCTGGAGATTGTAGCTGTCGGGGAAACAAGTATGCGGAAGAGAATTCCACAGGCGGGAAGTGCGAAAAAAGAAGCTGTTGGAGTAGAAATTGCGGTTACATTTTATCGGTTTCACTGTAAAAGTGTGGGACCTAGTTGCTAATCTAGTATCTCGTGCAAATTCGTACTTAGGGGGCACCAGTGAAATTTTTCTTTGCTACTTTCGAAATTCAGTGTCACACTTTCAGTCGTCTGTTAATACGCTTCCTAGATATCTAAAATATTGCAACTGTTTGATTTTGATATTTGCAATTTGTAATGAACATGATGGGCTGAAAATTCTGAAATCTTGGCAATTCATTTTCGAAGCACAAAGACAGTAAAGGTTTCTAACGAATTACGTCAAGAATTTTGTATATATTAAAGCGGAATTTCCATTATGGTATGATTTGTATTGATTTCTACATTCATTATCTACTTACGATTTGTGTGCCATCATTTAAATAATCGAATTTTGCCGTTCAACAAGCTCTTAAAATTTTACCTTCTATTGATTCATCTAGCAGAATTTCAATGGACCTCCACTTTGATATGACAGAGAAGCTTCAGTGTTGCATTGAACCCGAGCGCAATGCCACCTGGAGTTCTGTGTCCCTGGCAGGGTCATTTATGCCGGTATGGTCGAAGGTGAGCTTACAAGCTAAAAGCGTTCACCACCTAACTGCAAATAGGGCAGAATGAAGTAAAATCTATTCACACAGCGATTTGAAATGCAAAAATTGTTTCACTACCTCAAGTTTTTAATTTCTATACCTAAAACTATACAATAGTACCTATTTTCTATTCCAACGAAAGCAATTATAACAGTGGATTTCGTTTAATACTAGTTTTACCTTTTTTACCGGTTTTTTATTTTAATATTCCGATTAATTTTAATTCTTCAGTTAATGATTGAATAAGCGCATGGCAAATTCTATTACAATAGAATCTCCGTAGAAATTCCCATATTACATCATTAAATATTTGACTTTAACTTCAATAAAATATTGCAATAACAATGATCAATATAAAGTTTTCTTTCATTTTCGCTCATATCATTCCTCCTTGCTTGCATTTGTTCTCTATTTTGTTTGCGGTTTGCGTGTCTCTCTTCTGTTCGTAATCGTTCTTGGTTCTCGTCTTCTTCTCTGCTATTCTCTTTCTGCCTCTCTTTGTTGTCTTATTCTTCCATTACAATGATTTTCTCCAGAAGCAAAATAACGCAATAACAATCATCAATATAATGTTCTCTCTCTTCTTCGTTCATATCATTCCTCCTTGATTGCATTCATTCTCCATTATATTTACGGATTGCTTGTCACTCTTCTACTCCTAATCATTCTTGTCGTCTTCTCTGCTGTTCTCCTGCTGCCTCTCTTTATTCTTTCTTCCATTACAATGATTTTCTCCAAAAGCAAAATATTGCAATAACAATCATCAATATAAAGTTTTCTTTCTTCTTCGTTCATATCATTCCTCCTTGCTTGCATTTGTTCTCTATTATATTTATTGATTGCTTATTTCTCTTCTACTTATAATCGTTCACTTCTTCTACACTATCACGTCGGGGTTCATCAGTGAAGCGGTAGGGAGATGGTTAATGTTTATTAAATTGGCCTTGTGTCATACATAACCGAACTCCCTACAACTTAGGATTATTCGCTATCATCAGAAGGTTGGAGATTGCAATGTGTGGAGGAATAAAAGTATACCTTTTGTATGTTTAAATAGAAATTTATTAATGGAAAAGAATAACGAAATAAATAATAATAATGAATTGGTAGAAGTTAATGTTCATTGCGAAACAGTATTAAGAAATTAAGGGTATCAAGAGTTTGTAGTAATAACTTGTTGGAATGAGTTTAAGTGTACGTAGGCACGTATGTATGTATGTATGTATGTATGTATGTATGTATGTATGTATAAACGTTTATTGTTCGGTAGGATTGTCTTTGAAGTTATAGCTCAGGGTGAATGGTGAAAAGGAAGGAGGTGAGATGTTAAAGGTGAGAGAGAAAGATAGAGACAATAATAATGATGATCTCTTGAGGTTTGTCAAGAGTACGTGTTAATTACGCTTGTCATCTTAAATCTCTGGCGACAGTCGTCTTGTCCCGTCTTTTATATCGTTTAGGAATTCACTCCCGGATGTGATTCTGACCTTTCTACTTTGTTTTAGATGCTTCCTAGTTTTCTATTGACCGAAAAACATTTCGCATCGAGTGTTAAATTTCGTGAGTTTTGTGTGTGCTAAGCAAAGATTTTGTAAATTCAAGTAAATTTGTTTATTTCTAACAAAATCAATGAGTCAGTGCTTAGCATTTGAATTTTTAAATTTAGAACTTGTTTTGTTTACTACATGTGTACGTCTTCCGGCGTTCCTGTGTTTCATCTGGTGTATCTGTGTGTGCGTTCATATCTCTTTCTCGAGCTGGACAAACGTAGGTACTACCGCATTAATATATAGATTAAATTCATATATGCATGTGGGGTAAAGGCAAATTGCTCTTATTTCAATTTAATGTAGAAGGGTGGTCCAAAATTTAGAATCTCCAGAAACAAAAGACACACTCATCATTTTGTACCGTATTTTGACAGAAAACAATCCACGGTTGTTTTTTTTTCCTCTCTACAAAACTAGGTATGACACAATCATTTAACGTGAGTACCCATATAGGTTCCAGTTACGTCTTCTCCTGTCGTAAAATCTAACACGATAATTGTGTACGTAAATTCAATCCAGAAAGAGTTGGGCAGGGGGAAAAACAATCGATTGTTTCGCGTACCAGTGACCCTACTTCTTTAATGTAATGGGGTAATACTATCTGGAGAAGTGTCTTGCATACCAGGGGCGTTTCATTAACACCGTGTTTCGTTAGACAACTAAACGCAACTGTTTCTAGCCAAGAGGACAGAAATGCTACAGATAAGAATTTCAACCAGTAGTACGCTTAAATTCATAAAGTCTAGGTACCGTAAAGGAGAATTTCTTCTTCGGTCATGGCTTTCCACGTTTCCCTATCCCTGGTGGCTCTTAGCACGCTTTTTCCTGTTACACCACGTAACCCCCTTTCTGTCATTCACCTGCTCAGGCCCTTCAAATATGTTATCCGCTGCTTCCCCTTGTTTTGTTTCTTTTCTCTCTATCTAGCCTGTTAGTATCCGGTTCTTCAAGCCCTCCTTTCATACTGCATGTCCCAAGAATTTCAGTTGTCTTTTTCTGATGATCAGTATTAATTTCCTTTTCGTTTCTATCCTTTCCAAAACCTCATGATTGTTCACATGCTCGGTCCATGATATCCGCAGCATCCTTCTGTAGACCCACATTTTAGTTGCTTCAAGTTTTTCCTTCATCTTTCATGATATTTTCCAGCATTCAAAGAACTCTCTTCTTTGTTTCTAGTGAAAATTTCCTGTCTCTTAATACTTTACGCAGCTTCTGGAACGCGTCCTTCGCCATGCCATTTCGCCTTCGGATCTCTGTGTCACATTTTCCATTTTCTGTTAGAATACTTCCCAGGTATTTAAATTTTTATACCCGATTGATTTTGGTATCCCCCACCTGTATTTGTCATTTTGGGCTGCTCTTTTTGCTGATGACCATGCATTCGGTTTTCTTGCAGTTTATTTGTAAGCCTTATTTTTTTTTTTTTGTCACTCTCTTCAGCTACCTTCTGAAAGAGGTTTTGCATTTTTATTTCCGTGTCTGCTATCAACACTGCATTATCTACGTATCTCTTGTTGTCCAAATTGTGGCCTCCGATGACAAATCCTCGCATAACATCTAGGGTCCTCAAAGTAGTCTCGCTGTACAAGGTGAATAGATCCGGTGAAAAGATATATCTTTGTCTTACTCATTAACACATTTATAGAAATGGCACAGGGAAGTTATGTTACGGTGGTGGGAAAAAGACTGAAGCCTAGATGTCAGGTCAGAACCACTAATATTTCTGATTCTTCAAGAACTTGATCAAGAATCTCCATATATATATATATATATATATATATATCAGGAGCACCAGACCAGATGTAACAGCCAAATTCAACATGCTGAAAAGAAGACGTTTAAAAAAGAAAAGAAAAACGTAGCTTTTTTTATTTCTTTCGTTTTTATTTTTATTTTTTCTGGTCATATTTGAGGAAGCGGAATGAGCCGGATACTTTTCAACATCTCGTAGTCAGGAGAATTTTCTTCAAATCTATGTTTTATTGAAACTTGGGAGGCCATTTTAGGTGGAGAGGCAACACCCTTTCTAAGATTACCCAGATTTGGATGATTCCGATATATATATATATATATATATATATATATATATATATATATAAGGGATTTTTTTTTTGTCCATTGAATAGAAGAGAGCTAAGATAGACATGTAATTCCAGGAAAATACAGAATGAAATTTCACAACTTCTACATAAAATATCTGTTCTGTCCTTTCTTTTAATATCAGTATTAAACAGGATATTTTTCGCCACACCCCGCAAATTATACTCCAATATAGAGCGCACCACGCTAAAACGTTCTATTCGTACGCGCGAGCCGGGTGAATGGGTCGATGGTTTGGGGTATAAATCACCGTTTTCACGCGATCTGGTCCAATCTTAAAACTACATCTCCCTCTTTCTTTCTTTTTGTTTCTTTTATTTTATACACACATACACACACACGCACACACATACAGACACATATATATATATATATATATATTCATTTGTAAGTCAGTCTGAAATAAAATAAAAATAGTTTCACATTATATATGTATTGAGTACTTTTTAATACAATGATATTCTGATCTAATTTAATTTTTACCAATAACTGGTTAATAATGATATTTTTAATTAGAAAACACACATACACACACACATATATATATATATGTGTGTGTGTGTGTGTGTGTGTGTGTGTGTGTGTTAAAAATATAAAACATCCCTATGACTTTACATGCATACACAAAACAATTTATATATTCAGTTAAAGTAAATATAAAATTCATCCTTGATAATGGCTAAAAATATAGCCGAAGCGGTTGAAGGAATAAAGCACGAGGACAATTTTGATATATTTTATGTAAAAGAAAAAAAGATCACATAAAAAAAAATATATAAAAAATCTTCACTAAAGCACTGTGCTTGTCATTTTTAATGAAACTTGCATAAAAGAGGGATTGCTGCCTAAATACACAAGTTATATATATATATATATGTATATATATATATATATATATATATGTGTGTGTGTGTGTGTGTGTGTGTGTGTGTGCTGTTAGACATAGATTTTTCTCGATTCTCGAAACATACATCTTTGCTCAGCTTCGTATCCTAACGTAAAAAAAGCAATTTTAGGGATAGATTTTCATTTATTAATACGACATATTTTTATTACTTAAACTTTGTTTTTTGTGCATACCTGTATTTGAGTAGATACTCTGTTTGATGCTTTGATCACTCAGCTACAGAGAACCTATGGCGAAGCCAAGTTCGAATAGTGCTGCTAAACACAGGTTTTTCCCGATTCTCGAAGCATATATCTCTGCTCAGTTTCATATCTTAACGCAAACAAAGCAATTTTATGAATGGATTTTTCAATTTTTAAACCGGTATAAGTGGAAGATGGTCTAATATGGGAATTATGAGGATTAAGTGGTTAAGTAACAATTAACCGTTGGTTTTGAAGGGTTTGACATTAACAAAGTAGTGTAGGTGGCCTATGTCTTTTCTATAAATATTTTCAAATGTTTGGTCTGATGAACTCTGTTCCTTGGTAACTAGGCTGCATGACTTTAAACGTACGCCTGAACTGGCAACTAGGTCTCATCGCTTTACTGTTGAAATAGCTATATGCAACCGTAAGTTCTATTCTAATAGTTTCTTTTCTCGTCTGTGAAACTCTCTTTCGGTTTCTTGCTTCCCTACTGTCTTCATTATTCAAAAATTTAAATACATCTTCAATCGTGATCTTTTGTCCTTACTAAAACCTGTTCTCTTATCGTTCTTTCTCCTAAAGTATTATCAGTCTCCCTCACTCACAGTAACGCCTTGTGTCTTAGTGACATTGGGGCGAAATCATTAAAAAAAAAAGCAATACTAAAAAAAAAAAAACACTGAGTGAAATTTTCGATTTAAATTTAGAATGTGAAGAAAATAAGAAATAATTCGACTCCGTGGAAGTTGCATGTTCTGTCCTTGCAGAACAAATTCTGAACTGATGGCCTTATCCCTTGTTTCCTGTTTAGGATGCGGTTTCCGGTTTTCTCTTTTCTAATCTTCTCACTGTGTGTGTTTTTTTTTTTCAATTGGAGTAGATAGACTAAACTATAGCCCGGTTCACACTCCACCCACATCTATTGAACAGGTGAAGAGGCTCATCCCTTGTTTTCTGTTTAGGATGCGGTTTCCGGTTTTCTCTTGTCTAATCTTCTCACTGTTTTTTTTTTTTCTTCAATTGGAGTAGATAGACTAAACTATCGCCCGGTTCACACTCCACCCACATCTATTGAACAGGTGAAGAGGCTCACCCCTTGTTTCCTGTTTAGGATGCGGTTTCCGGTTTTCTCTTTTCTAATCTTCTCACTGTTTTTTTTTCTTCAATTGGAGTAGATAGACTAAACTATCGCCCAGTTCACACTCCACCCACATCTATTGAACAGGTGAAGAGGCTCATCCCTTGTTTTCTGTTTAGGATGCGGTTTCCGGTTTTCTCTTTTCTAATCTTCTCACTCTTATGTAGCCCCCTGCACATCAGTGGCGTTACCGCCTTGCTTGGGGTGATATGATTTTTAAAAAAATATCCCGTTAAATCACCAGTTCCCGTGTAATCCCCGGTGATCATTTGGGAATACCAGGCGCTGTAGGCGTGGATATGCGGATGGTGTAATGGATAATCGCTCGAAATTGTTAATCGGAAAGCCGATTTCTAATTGAGATTCGGTTTAGTCATATTCACATAGGCGCAAATACCCCCATGAAAAGTATGAACACACCTCTTCTCCCACCATTTATAGAATAATCAGTAAGACTTCCATCACGCAGCTACACAGGCAAGTCTTTTAGATTTATTTACATCCCCTGAAATATAAATGTATGGAAACTACAGTGACTAGAAAATGAAGGATCAGTTTACATGTTAATTGTAACATAGAATTAATCCCCTACTTTATATCCACTTTATAATTCGATTTTTGTTTACTAATTTTGATTTGTTATGAACCCACCTATTCTCCCCTAGCTATAAGTTGATTAGTTAGACTTCCCTCCCTAAATCATTATCTAAAAAATTCTTAAAATTTTAAAATATTTTCTGGCTTTAAATAACTTGCTAAGGGTTGATAAGCCATAAAAAGAAATTAATCAATTCTGAACTGGTGGTTCTAATGAGTATTGATCTTCTGAATAACTGACATGCAAATGGCGACAGGATAGCTGCAGACCTGCTACATTGCATGTCGCAGAAATAAGCAGGGAGTGAAAGTCAGTCATCGCCCACAAGGCTGCGTAAACAATTTTGATCTCTATCAATTCTGTAAAGGGAAGATTGCGCAAATCCTGGTCATATATCACCAGCAATGATCCATTTTGACCTGATCTTTAAAGAGAAAACATGGTAGAAATCGTCTGAGGCTAACCCAACATTTTTCCAGATTCTTGCCTCACTAGGACAGTTCGATTTATAAACCGCGCGGTCATGCACCCAATTTGAAAGGTGGAGTTTAATATGATAAACCACGACATAAAAAATATTATTTTTCTAAAAATCTTACCATTTTTGAGGAAATGTGCTTAAACATTAAGTTTAGGTTTAAAATCGTAGCGTTGAAATTTTATTCCGGTTATCAGATGAATGTGCGTTGTGATGCTGTGGATATCGGCTCAGAAAGAGCCATTAGAAAAGGTATGAATCCGTCGCTTCTCCCTCCAGCTATGGGTTAAATAGCAGTACAGATTGTGTTCTTTAGCCTTAATTGGCAACCAGTCTACCACACAAGTTAATGGCAATTTACTAAAGGGAAATATTCTGCCTAGTCAGTCAAGTCTCTTTCAAGACATGATCGCCCAAGCTTGTATTTAACTGACTGATCGACTGACCAAGTAAAGCCTTATAGCACTGACTTATAAAATTTATAATTATTGAAGCTTTGCAAATTGTATATGGACAAAATGCAAAATACGACCTTCAAAGGGAAATTATACTAATGTAATATATTTTAAACAAATTACTCAAAAATTGGTAAAAGCAATATTTATCTGCCTCCCCACGTAGTTGAAATGCGGCACAAGGCTATTTTAAAGTGGGGTTTCCGATATCTTAAATATCCCATAGAATCTGTATAAGGCTGTATCAGGGCTGCTGTCGATTTTCCCCAGACGAGGCTCTACCCCTCCTCGTAGCCCTGTCAAAATTTGGTAAAAGCTAAGGTTCTAATTTTTGGTATTGATACTTATCACATCGGATGTGCGTTGTGATGCAGTGGATATCGGCTCGGAACGAGAAATCGAGGAGCCGAGTTCGAATTCCAGGTGAATTCATTGCATTCACTTACGCGCAAATACCCTTGGGAAAGGTATTAATCCGTCCATTCCTTCCAGTTATGGGTTAAATAACAGGACAAATTGGGTTCTTTAGCCTTGGTCGGCAACCAGTCTACAGCAGAAAGCAATGGCAACCTACTGCAGGATAATCTTCTGCCCAGTCAGTCATGTCTCTTTCGAGATATGATTGCCCAAGCGTGTTTCACGTATGGCACTTAACTGACTGACTGACTTATCAGATCAAACCCCAGGTTTCACACTCTGTGCCATACTGATTTTCTAAAATTGTTAAAAATCAACTTGCCCTATACGAGTTCTACTTTGAATCTGGAGTGAAGTTGAAAGTTAATTGACGTTTTAAGCATAAGTCAGTCAGTCAGTCAGTTAAGTGCCATATGTGATACACGCATGGGCGATCATGTCTCGAAACAGACATGACTGACTAGGCAAAAGATGTTTCCGCAGCAGGTTGCCATTTCTTTCTTGACAACCAAGGCTACTGAACCCAAGCTCTTCTGCAATTTAACCAATAGCTAGAGGGAGAAGCGACGAGTTCATACCAGTTATTGGGAAACACACCTATTCCTCAGATAATGAACTCTCCCTCCTATATTAATAAGGAAGTTCTTGGGAATTTCATAGGTGTTCTTTAGTCTTCTGTACTGTTATTTCCCTTCCCCCCACAGACAATCATTATACATATTGGGAGCTTAGATAGGACTTCATGGAGACATTGTGGTATTATGGTGGACGTAGAAAGAAAGGTTAGTAAGAAAGCATTGTTTTGGTGATAGGAATACTGTGGCATGCCTGGGTCAGTGATTGTGACTAGCTAAGTTTAACGTTAGGACTAGATGAAGACCAGCCTTCCTCATCCCCGTATTCGGCCATGTGCCACATTTTTTGTAGTAAAATACAAAAATAAATAATGTTCTTTAGCCTTCTATTGGAGTTTAGTAGAACTACTAGGCAGTTGATATTCGTCAGCTTTACGTGAAAGATTACCAAGTTCCTAACATTTTGCGTACGTTAAGTCGATTAGCAACCGACATAGAACGATTTTAACCTTCTGTTCACAACAATACCGTTCCCAAAGGTATTTGCACGTATGTGAATGAAACGAATTCAACTGAAATTCGAACACGACTCTCCGGTTTCTCTTTTCAAGTCGAAATCCACTGCACCACAACGCACATCCCTAACGGATAATTAAATATCCCTTTTCAATGAAATTTGCGCTGATTCAATAAGTATGTACACGATAGGATTAATTATATATTTAAACATAAAGGTTTGGCATTCTATAACCATTTATAAAAAAAATTTTTTTTTTTAAATGCAAAAGGAAAGAAGATACTGACTTTTGGAGCTGAAATTGTAACTGTATTTTAAACTCTTTGGTATATTTAATCCAGTGAAGAATTTCCCTTAGTTTTTCTGGGGTTTTTTCGGGTGTGACGTCATCGTAAGGGGCCAACGGGAAATCCTGTAAGTTTTAATGCCATGTCTGTCTTTGACGTAAGCCAACATTACTCTTCACCGCTTTTTTTTTATTCATCATATGTGGTCTTAAGCTGCCATTACTTATTTAGCGGGCTGTATACATATAGCAGACTGTTTATATAGGTCCTGAGGGGATTGACTGAAGTGTGTGCATATGTGTATAATTAGGCTGTATAGGATGTACACGAGAAGAAAACTGATATTTAACACCAGGAAAAGACAGATGAAGTTTTAGGGAAATGTAATGAGGAAGGAGGGCTTTGGAGAACCTGATGCTCAGGAGACGGATAGAAGGGAAGATAGATGAGAGAAAGTAACGCAAGACATACTTTATGAACTTGAGCAGATAGATGGTGTAGCGGGGATTGAGTGGGATAACAGGAGAATGGTTATTAAGAGCGACCAGGGATTGGGAGATGTGGAGGGCCATTATCGTCTACGTCCTGAAGAGACGCGCCACAGAGAATAAGAAATAATTTGTAAATACTTTAATATTCCAATTATTGTTCATAGCAGTTTTTCCTGTTAATTTGGTTCTCCCCTAGATGTAGGCTAAAAACATCAGTTACTTCTTTTATTTCTTTAAACATTTCAACACAAGCAAGGCAATAAAGCCACTACTATCGAGATGGGAAACCGAGATGCCAGATAACATTGTAAATTCTTCTTTGTAATTCATCAAACTTTTAAAAAATTCTTCTTCTATTCATTATTATTATTATTATTATTATTATTATTATTATTATTATTATTATTATTTCCCTTTGGATATCACAAATGTTTCCACCATGAATTACTACATCTTCTGGAAAAAGATGATGGAATTGTTTCCCGATAGACTCTGTACTGTTTTGAATTCATATTTGTCCTTTTCTTGGACTGGTTACCAGCAAAGGTTAGAAAGCCATGTCTACCCTGTTATTTAACTCATAACGGTAAGATAACTAAGTGTGAAAGTAAAACTCAAGAAAAAAATATCCGGACACATCTCGTTAAAAAACTGGTTCCCGTACGATCACCGAAGTTAAGTAACATCAAGTCTAGTCAGTATCTAGATGGGTGACCGCTTGAGTATACCAGGTGCTTATGAGCTTGGATGTGCGGGCGATGTAATGGATAATGGCTGCTAATTTCTAATCGGAGAGACAAGTTTTAATTCCTGTCGGGTTTTTTATATTCACTTACGAGCATGTAAAGGTATAAATTCACCTCTTCTCCCCACCATAGGCATTTTTGTCGTTTGTTTATAACCAAGTTTCGTTAATTTCCGTAACATGTTTACATTTGTTGACATTACGATACATTTCAAAGCAGATAATGTTGAACCGAAAATTGTGTTATATAGGCTTGATTAAAATCTGGTTTAGAGCGGAGGTCATTCGTGGTTAAGAGGTCTAAGACGTTGCCAGATCAAATGGTAGCTTCCCCTATGTGGATAGGAGTCGTAAGTTCGAATTCTGCCGGATGACACACACACACACATATATATATATATATTTCAATGGACCCTCTATTTACAGGCATATATTGTAATATAATATACGTGTGTATATACGGGGTCCATTGATATATATATATATATATATATATCAATGGACCCTCTATTTACAGGCATATATTGAAATATAATATACGTGTGTATATACGGGGTCCATTGATATTGATTAGATTTGTTCGAGGACAAAGCGATTGTTAGCATGAAGATGATAAAAAAGAATATATTTTTTTAAAAAGCGATGAATTGGGTTCAGTTTGTTTACATGGGGCACATTTTTATGGTCAGTAGCGTATGCGGTTTAAATAAAAACGAAAGTGAGCTTAATATTTCGTTTCGAAAAAAATGTTATTGTTTAAAACTTTTCAAAGTTGGTTTTAACATGTCGAGCATTCCCGTTATGAATGGAACTGCTGTCTGCTTTCTAGGAGCTAATCACGCCTCCGTTATAAAATTAAAAAAAAAAAAAACAGTTAAAAAAAAAAGGAAGCGTAAAATGAATAAAATAAAAATACTATGGGGGAATATAAAAGGACTTTTTCTTTATTAAGATTTACTCTCATGAACGGTTAGCCTAAATAACTTAGCCCTAAGAGTAATCACACACAGGCACGCACACACAGGCACGCACACACAGGCACGCACACACAGGCACGCACACAGCCAGAGACACGCAAACGTACACTCAGAGACGTATACACATACAAGCTCAGACATAGGGACGCACAAAAGCATCATTTTGAATTTTTAAAATACATGATAGCTCCGATACGAATCTGGGTAATGCCATTTTTTTATCTATCTTCAAATATGGTCTGCGCGTATGTGGCTTTTTAGCTAAAGTCTTTAATCGTTGAGCATGTGAGTTGTGGTACAGTGGATATCGGCTCAGAACGAGAAACCGGGGAGCCGAGTTCGAATTCCAGCTGAATCCATTGTATTCACGTACGCGCAAATACTCTTGGGAAAGGTATTAATCCATCTCTTCCTTCCAGTTATGGGTTAAATAGCAGGACCGATTGGGTTCTATAGCCTTGGTCGGCAACCAGTCTACCGCAGAAAGCGATGGCAACCTACTGCGGGATAATCTTCTGCCCAGTCAGTCATGTCTGTTTCGAGACATGATCGCCCAAGCGTGTATCACGTATGGCACCTAAACTGACTGACTTTAATCGTTTTGCTCGGATGTGGCAATTTTGGGCATCATGCAGAATTATTGCATAAATTTTTTTTTTTTTTTTTTTTTTTTTTTTTATAAAGCCACTAAGACACAAGGTGTTACAGAGTGTAGAAGAATTTGTAACAAAAACATTAATAAGGAGGAATATGAAAGAGCAATCAGGAGAGTAGTAGATAGTGATTGACTTTGAATTTAAATTTTTGAATATAACAGTTGGGTGGAAATCAAAGGGATATATATATATATATATATATATATATATATATATATATATATATATATATCCCTTTCCCGGACATATCATATATTTTGGCCTGTCTTACAATCCAATTCTTAGATCATATACTCTAGCAATATTTTCAGGGAAATTATTCTCAAAACCTTTACGAATATTTCTCTTTAGTTTTTATGAGTCTGTCCCCTTATCATTGTGGATATTTTCCCCCCAGGATAAACGACGAGATTTAGGTTGGCTTTTTCGCTGAGATCTTTATACATTTAGTTTCCACTGATGCACTGGTCCTTTTTCTATCAGGGATACAAATCCTATCGTCCTTCGTTCGGGCCAGATGGCCACTCGATACACAAGAAAAACATTAAATAAATAGTCTTTAAATAAAGATTATACGAATACAGAAGAGAATTTTTACAAATAAAAAAAAACAAAATGCATTAGTCGTTCCTCGGAGTAAACCGGAACATAATTTCGCTTTATTTAAATAACAAATTCACTAAAATGGAAACATACATTTATACATTACTCACTCTAAGTCAGTATGAGACACATTGACAATTAAGAGGTTACGTTTTAGCTTATTTTTGTATTTGAATCACGGCCATTCAACAGTCCTTTGCTCTCATAGTATATATATATACTACCGGCGATAATTATTAGGTCACCCCAGTTTTTTATAAGAAATTATGTATTTCATTCTATTTTTAAGTGAATAATTATAAATGAAAATAGAATGGTTCTATTGTTATTACTACGTTGCAAAATTTTACAAGGCAAGAAAGCAAAGATGAATTCGTCCAAACCACCCTAAATTTTTTCCTCCTTTCATTGATGAAACTGCAATATAGGTAATTATTAACTTATTATAATTTCATTTGATTCACATGTTATTGTGCAGTATTAACAAAAGAACCATTCTATTTTCATTTACAATTATTTACTTGGCAATAAATACTAAAAAATAGTATGAAATACATAATTTTTTTTTAATACACTTTGGTGATCTAATAATAATAGCCGGTAGTGTATATATTAATAAATATACATATTACCCTACATTTATGGCACGACTCGGAGTTTTTTGCGTTATGCAATCATCAGTTGGATATTTCAAAATGTCGGTTTAATAGATTTGAATTTCACTTGATGTTCATGGGAACAAAATTTTATAATGTTAAGTTAATGCTTTTTAATAACAACATTAAAAAATATTCTACGGTTAAATGTGGATAAGGGTTAGAATTATGTAAGGTTATTATATATATATATATATATATATATATATATATATAATGAGCATACAGACATGTTTCGCTGTATCACAGTTCGGTAGTGCGACTAGACACAGCGTTTGCTTCAAGCCGTGATCCAAATCCGACAAATGCGTCATCAGACAGAGATCTTACCTCTAAACTCTCGGCGCACGTCACAGAAAGGCAGATTTCTAATCTTGTCATTTACATAAGATAAACAAACAGCCAATAACCGAAAGCGTTGAATTCAGTGGACGAGACGAATTGCGTTCAACTTGGTATCCGAAAAACGTTGCGTAAGGCCGTAAGTGGCTACTGTTTTGTGCAATCTACCCTCCTCCACGGTGTTTTATCAAATATATATGTATATACACTACCGGCCATAATTATTAGGCCATCCTAGCTTTTTAAAAGAAATTATGTATTTCATACTATATTTAGTATTTATTGCCAAATGAAAATAGAATGGTTCTTTTATTATTATTATTATTATTATTATTATTATTATTATTCTATGATGCACCCTACCGTCGATTTCGACGTATAGGAATGCGTCAACCTCATTCATTTTTAATGTTTGTGTCGAATGTGACACTTCAGTCTAATAACCTGCATAAAAGTTCAAATATTGTGCAATAACGAGGAATTCGGCACATAGATTAGTTGAAGCTTTTTCGCGGTTGTCTTTTGTCTCTTAGCTGGTTAATACAACTGATTTCGAAATTGCCTAAACTAATCTGATATCTTCAGTTGTTTCTATTCAGGGCAACTCGGTCGAAGTCAGTATGAAGCACATTGCCAGTTGTTGGGAGGTTAATATTTAGCTGGTCTTTAGATCAGTAAACCCTGTAAACCTGATATATATATATATATATATATATATATATATATATATATATAAATATGACCTGTAAACCCGATATGTGTATATATATATATATATATATATATGATTAAAATATATATATATATATATATATATATATATACAATAGAAATAAATAAATACTGTCAAAAAATACATTTTTAAACTTACAACTTTTTAGTAGTTTTTTCCTACACACACACACACACACACACACACACACACACATATATATATATATATATATATGTGTGTGTGTGTGTGTATGTATAGGGAAAAACTACTAAAAAGTTGTAAGTTTAAAAATGTATTTTTTGACAGTATTTATTTATTTCTATTATATATATATATATATATATATATATTTTAATCATATCACCCCGGGCAAGGCGGTAAGGCCAACGGTGTGCAGGGGTCTACGTAAGAGTGAAAAGATTGGAAAAGAGAAAGCCGGAAACCACATCCTAAACAGGGAACAAGGGATGAGCCTCTACACATGTTCAATAGACGTGGGTGGAGTGTGAACCGGGCGATAGTTCAGTCTATCTACTCCAATTGAAAAAAAATGAGGAAAAGTGAAAAGATTGGAAAAGAGAAAGCCGGAAACCACATCCTAAACAGGGAACAAGGGATGAGCCTCTACACCTGTTCAATAGATATGGGTGGAGATAGTTCTGTCTCTCTACTCCAATATTTGACATGTAAACCTGATATATATATATATATATATATATATATATATATATATATATATATACTAGTAGTAGTAGTATAGCCCGGCGTTGCTTGGGTGTAACGAAAGCTTTAAAACTAATCCATGGTCCTGGAGCTCAGACTCAGCCTAAAGAATATTTGTGTGAAGTTTGGTGAGAATGGGATAAAAATTGTGGATTTGTATAAAGGACATATAGACAGATAAACAGACACACACAAAAACATCCTGCTTTTTACATATATATTATCGATTTTCTGCATTATTGTAAGAACTGCAACCTTGAAACTTCTGAATATCGTTTCTTATGTCTTTGTCTATGAGTGTATGAAATTTGATTAAAATCGGACCACTCCTTCTATAACTCGATTTTTTCGATTATCGATTTTCGATATTTATCGGGGGTACCTCGACACAAAACCTAGCTAAAAACACTCGCAGACGCTTATAGTACAACTGTGTAAATTTTCAAGAAAATCGGTTCAGCCGTTTCGGAGTCTATAGGTAACGTACACACACACAAACACATACACACATACACAAGGTTCCATTTATAAATGAGTTTATATATATATATATATATATATATATATATATATATATATATATATATATATCAGCATGCAGTGTGGGTATAGAAGAATCCAAAAAGTATCCTGGACATACAGGGGTAGGATAACTCCCTAAGAGAGCTCTAAACATATATGCATATAAATACATATAGAGCAAATATAAGAAAAATTAAGGCAGACACGTTATTTCATGGTGAAGCGGAAGTATGGGGCTATTAGACGTTGGCACGAAAGACTAAAAAGTTTCCAGTTAAAGCGAAACCGTAGACTGAAAGAAAAATGAATGAATGTAAGTCAAATTTTGATTTCCTGGTATCGATTTATATATATATATATATATATTATCGATTTTCTGCAATATTGTAAGAACTGCAACCTTGAAACTTCTGAATATCGTTTCTTACGTCTTTGTCTATGAGTGTATCAAATTAAAATCGGACCACTCCTTCTATAACCCGATTTTTTCGATAATCGATTTTCGGTATTTATTGGGGATACCTCGACACAAAACCTAGCTAAGAACACTCGCAGACGCTTATAGTACACCTGTGTAAATTTTCAAGAAAATCGGTTCAGCCGTTTCGGAATCTATAGGTAACGGATACACAGACACACAGACACACACGAACACACACACAAAGTTCCATTTATAAATAAGTTTTGATATATATATATACATATATATAAATATGACCTGTAAACTATATATATATATATATATGACCTGTAAATCTTATATATATATATATATATATGGCCCCGTTACTGAACCATATTGCATTGAGCACCGAAAATTGATTGCTTTTGAATTGGAGTATGCTATTACTATAACAAAAATAATATATATATATATATATATATATATATATATATATATATATATATATATATATTCATTTTTAAACGAGTTATTTCGCTACCTTGGTTTCCACCATGGGTGGTTTCTTCAGGCGATTTTAATAACTGTTTTTTAATAGTTATTAAAAATCGCCTGAAGGAACCACTCCTGGTGGAAACCAAAGTAGCGAAATAACTCGTTTAAAAATGAAAAATATTATGTGATTATATAAAAAAGAAAGGTGTAATATCAATAATTACAGATCAAGTATTTACTGCTTAGAAAAAAAAGACGCTCTGTCTGCGACATGGTTTTCACCAGATAATTACACTTGCACCAGGTATCGTATTTGGATTGGTCGAATATCGATAGAGGATGAAATTCCAAAGATCGTATGCAAAGATACATACGAATATGGACTTAGAAAAGGAACCTCGTCTTCTACGGTATCGACCACCATATATATGTACAGGAAGGCTTCTGGCATTCACCACATTTTTCAAAAGAACACTCACTATGAATCAATCGACAGTCTCAGGACAGAAGCAGTGAATTCGAACAAGAATTTCTCGCGTAACTTTTAAATCATAGGCGCTGCTAACAACTGACATAGAAATTCTCAGTAAATTGTAGTTCGCGATGCAAAGATATTACATAATAATTATAACAATAATAAGGCCGGTTACTCATTTATCGAGAACAAACATTTACTAGGGTGGCTAGCCAATCTTTATTGCTTAGGCGTATATATTTTTATTTGATACTCATAGTGTTTACCTGTGGTTTATATACGGATGTGCATTGTGGTGCAGTGGATATCAACTCGGAATGAGAAACCGGGGTGCTGAGTTCGAATTCCAGTTGAATTTCTTGCATTCACTTACGCACAAATACTCTTGGGAAAGGTATTAATCCGTCTCTTCCCTCCAGTTATCAGTTAAATAATAAGAGAGATTGGGTTCTATACAGTCTACCGAAGTAAACAATGGCAACCTACCGCTGGTTAATCTTCTGCCCAGTCAGTCATGTCTCTTTTGGGACGTATGTCACTTAACTGACTGACTCTAAGCGGAGATAAGTTACACTTTCTGGTAAAGAAAGCATCATCTGGCCTCATTAACAGCTTTAACAAAGCAAGTACACACACATTTTTGATTACAATGACTTGTGAATTCGTGCTAATACAAGCATCGACGATCTCCGAACAGTTTCATACAACCAATTTCACTCACTAGGCGTGTAATGTGAGTTTCAGGCACTTTACAAAGCGTCCACGCTCTACAATCCCCTCTCCACTCCGGTAGCACCAAGAAAGAACTTTCCTAATGTGGTGAGATCCATTGGACAAATGTGATATTTATATTGATGTGATATTGTTATGTGATGTCGGTTCTTCAATATGGCAGTAAATGCTGGACAATATTGTCAAAGATATAAGAAAAACTTGAAGCAACTGAAATGTGATTCTGCAGAAGGATGCTGTGGATATCATGGATCGAGCATGTGAGCAATGATGAGGTGTTGGAAAGGATGGAAAAGAAAATTAATGCTGAGCATCAGGAAAAGCCAGACAAAGTTTATGGGGCATACAATGAAGAAGGTGGGCTTGGAGAATCTGATACTCACAAATCAGATAGAGAGAACGTGAGACAGAGGAAAGCAGCGGATATCATAATTGAAGGGCCTGAACAGCTTGATGAGGTGGGGGGTTGGAGGGGTTAACAGGATAAAACTTGCTAAAAGCTACCAGGGATAAGACGATGTGGTAGGCCATGATCTCCTACGTCCTGAAGAGCCATGCCACATAACAGGAGAAGAAGATAACGTATACATATGAAGGAAACAGGACGCTGAAATTTTGAATTTAATTTAACCGTTTTTAATGAGTTTGAGTGCAGAGTCCAGCTGATTTTATTTACTTTCGTTTTCTTTTTATGTCGTTTTGTTATTAAATATGGCAACCTACTGCGGGTAATCTTCTTCCCAGTCTATAGCCTTGGCTGGCAACCAGTCTATCGCAGAAAGCAATGACAACATACTGCAGGATAATCTTCTGCCCATTCAGTCATATCTCTTTCGATACATGATCTCCCAAGCGTGTATCACTTATGGCACTTAGCTGACTGACTGAATATAACAGTTGGAAACATAATTAAAACTTCTGTTGAGCATAAAGTGGGGGATCTATTTTCTACTGTCATGAAGTGATAAACTGATCCCCCACTAGAGGGAGAAGAGATAGATTATATTACATTATTTTATTAAGTATAATTACTGAATAAAATAATGTAATATAATCTATCTCTTCTCCCTCCAGCTATGAGTTAAATGGCAGGACAGATTGTGTTTTATAGCTTGGCTGGCAACCAGTCTACCACAGAAAGCAATGGCAACCTACTGCGGGATATTCTTCTGCCCAGTTAGTTACGTCCCTTTCGAGACATGATCGCCCAAGCGTGTATCACGTATGGCACTTGGCTGACTGACTGGTTATTAAGTATGACACATCGTGATAATAGAAATTCTGTTCAGAAAGATGAAGTGTTATAAGAACCCGGACATAAATTTACTGTAGATGATCTAGACATTAAAACCATTTGCATACATTTTCGTTTTAGCAAATTGCTTTCTTTTTATGGCTTCTGCTCCAACGAACTTAAGTCACTGGTGCCTCTGCAACAGGTGTTTACTCGTGTTTGATCGAGGCGAGCGTATACTGTGGTATCATCGGCGTAAATGCCTACTTGTGATCTTATGGCATTAGGGAGATCATTGATGTAGATTAGAAAGAGCGTAGGACCTAGGTTTACTTTTGCAACCAGACTGGCAACTGGGTCCCACCCATTCACAGTTAGAGTAACCAAATGCAAACGACAATTCTACTCCTGCAGCTTCTTCTCTCGCACTCCCCGCCTGTGGAACTCGCTTCCATATTCTTGCTTTCCTGACGGCTACAACCTCCAGGAATTTAAATGCAATGTCAATACTCATCTATTAACTACTTGATTCTAGTTCTTTCACCACCCCATATATCCTTTCCTTTCTCTCCACCTTTGCAACTGTCATCACACCTGTATTCCCATCCTTCTCTTGTTTCTTTCTAACTGGTTCGTCTTCCTCTTCACTCTCTTCTACTTAATCTTTTTACTCTTATGTAGCCCCCTGCACATCAGTGGCATTACCGCCTTGCTCGGGTGATACGATTAAAAAAAAAATTAAAGTAGCAATTATAAGTAAAAATTAGGAACCTCCACTCATTTTCGATAACTTTTAACTTGAATTTCTACGAATGAAAAATGTTTTATTGAAACTTTTATTTCAGTTTCAATTGAAAGCTAAATAATTAAAGTTAATATTTCCAATAAGCAAACTACTTTGGGATATTTCAAACAGGAATCATATTGATTGAAATCTAAAATTTATCAATATGTATATATATTTTTTAATTTTTCAATTTTTCGACCATTTTTACGCGATCAACACCGTTGTTATCAAAAGTTAATTCTCGGTTTGAAATACCCTGCAAAAATAATATATACTACTGTCACATTTCTAACGTAAAAGCCCTGCCACCGGCAGCTATGTCCGGTCTTTCCGATGGTTCTGGCCGATAATAATTAAACCCACTCGGTCTTCCTCCGGTGAGCTAAAGGAACCACTACCATTCGCCACGTTGTGAATTTTTGATCTGAATAGCAGTTTCCGGGTCCTTCAAGACGGTCCGATAATAAAGGATGAGATGGCTGGATTCCACGCGGAAAGAAATCACTATTTGTGCAGAATAAGTCCTTGTCGCAACCGGAAGGACATAAAGAAAAAATAAGCAACCCTTCCAGTTCCTGTACAAAGAATCTTTTAAGGCTACTGCTTTTATGTTACTACCAAAGAAATTACACGAATACAAAGTGTGTTAACGAGATTCACTCGTTTGGGTCGGAAAGTCACAGAGAGAGAGAAAGACGAACTCAGTCCGATATGAATCCAACTGATCTAAGGGAGGTAATTTCGTGAATCTTCTTCTATACACAGCAACATAGCAGTTTTTCTTCTCTGCTTTGTTGTCAGAGTTATTTAGATTCGTACAGGCTCTATCAGTCTCTTAGTTCGGATCGGACTCCTTGACGCATGACAACCAACAGACTAGACCAGCCGATTCACCTAACCGTTTCCGCTGGGTTCCGCCTCATCTGCCGCGTCTTTTCTGCCGTTCTCTCGTGATTTTTGCCGATCTCTGCTGATCTCCCTCGTCTTTGCCGATCTCTCGTCGGACTCGTCTCGATCTCTCGTTCTCTCGCGATCTCTGCCGATCTCCGCCGATCTCCGCCGATCTGCTTAACTCCAGCGTGTAGACCGCTTATATAGAGCGAGGCGGAGCTAAACAATTTTTAGGCACCTCCCACGAATTTTAATATGCAAATCGCCTTAACCACCATGAGTATTTGCCTAATCTCTGAATCTCTGCGGGAGACTTTTTCTCAGGTGGTACTAAAAATGAATTTAGAGTTCCCGATGGTTTTTCCGCAGTCATCTTCCACTTGAGTCTTCCCAAAACCACTTATCTCGTCTGCAGACTTGGCTGAATTTGGTCGTTCAGACAACCCAAGAAATCCGATTCGCCATTTATCATACTTTTTACTGAATCACCATTTATCATAAACTTTACTTAGCGAAACTGTCCGCTAAACACTCTGGAATTATTACACTTAATTAACTAATAACTCAATCCCAGAAATCATTATAAAAAAAAAAGAAGCTTATTTCTGGTGTTACTCTGGAATCCCTTCTTCCCAACTAATTAGTACCTTCATCTCGATCCATTAGAACTGTTGATTAATAAATCCACCGGGGGGAAGGAATCTCTCTCTCTCTCTCTCTCTCTCTCTCTCTCTCACACACACACACACACACACACACATTATTTTTGCAAAATAAACAAATTTAATGTTAAATTAAAAGTGAATTACACTATTATTACTTGTTTATAGCACAAAATTTAGAGTAAAACTATTTCAACACAGCTCAACAGATGCGAGATTATTACACGATCCCTGGCTGCGTTCAGATAACTTCTCTGACCTTTGGTCGATTCAGCCTACGTTGTGTTGTTGATCTCGGATTAGCCAAAACAGAATCGCTTATTACCACTTGACGGAGCTGATCTAGACATGCAAGGGATTGGTATATGATAAAAACCAGATTCAAGACCGCAATGACACGATGTAGATTTATATATATTTAAATATATCGAATAATTACAAAATTGCAAGCTAGTTATTTCCGTAACACAATAATATTCGTATTGTTTTATTTCTACAGAACAATCAGTTGGTTTGAATTAGCAATATTTCTCTCTCCCGTCCTCTTCCACTATGTCTAGCAGCAGGCGAGTTTTCATACCGACCGTATTTCCAACCTCTTCTCTCAAGAGACGGAAGCCGACTCACTAAATCTCGTCTTGCATTCTGATTTTGTTAAACAGCACCCCAACCGGTGTGGGAAAAGAAGTGTAAGGTTTTCATTTCCCTCCCTGTACAACCTCTACCAGCTCGAAATGAAAGCAATTACATTTAACCATCTCCACTTTCAATAGGAAGCACGCTCCCTCTATTTGTCTGCCTGTTCTTATCAGCTCTCCTGGTAACACCGGAAATTGTCAAGGCCTCATCGTCAAAACCTATTGACAGATATATTGTCTCGATTCACTTTGATGAACTCGAATAAAAATAATTCTGTACACAGTAATCTTCGCACCTGTGCTTTTCACTTGTTAATATTTCGGCTACTTTTTCCAACAAAAATAATTATATTCTCCAATTTTAGAGAAAACTTTCTCATCTTGAAAAATCACTTAAAATTAATACCAGCCATCTGAAAATAGGGTTACAAGATAAGATAAGTGTATAGCGATCACAAGTGACATAAGTCTACAATTTTTTCCTCTAAGGGAAAGAACCCCTAAAACACTTGATCTTTTCATGTACACGGAGAAATTACCATACAAAAAAAAAAAAAACTTCAAATACACACACAAAAAAAAAATAAAATTATTTTAAAAATACGAAGGCAAGACGATTTGGATTAAACTTTAAAATTTTCTTTAGTAAATATAATTTTCACTCAATAAGTTAATAAACTAACGACAACAAATTTTTAAGTATTTTAAAAATATTTTGAAATTCTAAAAATCATTATAATTAAAAGAAATGAAAACAGTTATTTTAAAATTTCATTATTAATTGAATTTTTTTCTTCAGACTATAATGTCCTTAATATATATTATTCATTAAAGCAATTAAAAGCTTATCATATTAAATAATATCATAGTTTTATTGCAGTTTTTATTTTACTTTAGGTAATATATTTAAGCATGTTTAAAAAAATAATAAATGATTTAATTCCCAACTAACATTAACTAACAAAGCCAATTTTCTCAACAAAATTTACTAAGATTTTTAAAAATAAAAATTCAAATAATTTCATTCATTTTTGTATAAGTCCTGAAGGTTTCATTAAAATCCGACAATTATTTGATTTTTGCAAAATTTTCAAATTAATGTGTTTTTCACCGGAAAACAAATCTGAGTTACGTAATTTGATATTTTTGATTGTAAACTCTCGTAACGGTTTCAGCTAACTAGAATTAAAACAAAATATTTTACCAACATTTTTAAAAAATTAAAAAGTAATTTTTTTAAAATTTTAAAAATTAGAAAAAAAGATTAGAAGGGATTAAAAAAATTTTTAAAATAATTAAAATATACATTGATTTTTCATCTTAATAAAAATATATAAACATTTTGATGAAAAAGTTCGTTTTTCATAAGTTTCATAAAGCTTCGTCAGATATTGATAGAAAACAAGGAGTAAATTTAATTTTGTGTATGCGCGTTTTATTTGATTTTGTCCACTACACTCTCTAGTAGGGTCAGTTGAGCACTGTCTACGAGAAAAAGCGTACCATGATGCAATTCCCTCTGGAAGAAATTTGGAAACGTCATACTGTACTGCTTGGCATTTGCGCCGGAAGCTTCAATACGAACATTTCAGAGTATTTGGACAGTGCAGATGATTTGAGAGAGTAAAATACTACGCCTGCTTGGCCTGACACTCTCAGCGGAACTCAAGTAGAATGACTACGTCGAATCCATTGCCAAATCCGTTGAAAGTTGGCTCTCTGTGCAGGGCCCGGAAATTCTTTCCGCCTGAATCTATCCTGCACTTATACAAATCTACCATCCGCCCGTGTTTTGAATACTATTGCCACATCTGGTCGGGTGCCCCTACTATTCTCCTCGGGCTTCTTGACAAAATACAGCGAAGAATTTGTAACGTGATTGATACCGACTTAGCTGACCGCCTGCAGTCACTCTCTCACCGGCGTGACGTGGCTTCCCTGTGCCTCTTCTATAAATACTTTCATGGCTTCTGCTCTGATTAACTTAAATCACTGGTGCCCTCTAGGTGTGAGTTTGCACAAGATACTAGATTGGCAACTAGGTCCCACCCTTTTACAGTGAAACCGATGAAATGTAACCGCAATTTCTACTCCAACAGCTTCTTTTCTCGCACTTCCCGCCTGTGGAATTCCCTTCCACATGCTTGCTTCCCCGACGGCTATAACCTCCAGGAGTTTAAATGTAAGGTCAATAGACACCTCCTAATACACTAACCCTCCCATTCTCTCCAACTCTCCCCCTATGTACATTCTAACTCGTCTATCGCCCTGTGTAACCCCCTGCGCTATAGTGGCAGTGGAATGCTTTGCTTGGGGTGACAAGATTAAAAAAAAAACACCTGTAGCAGGGGCACTAGTGACTTAAGATCGTCGGAGCAGAAGCCACAAAAATATTTATAGAACAGACAGAAGGAAGGAAGGCACATCCCACCGATGAGAAAGTGGCTGGAGTCGAGCAGTCAAGTTGTACCTATCACATTACTAATTCTCATTTGGAGCCTGTTGAGAACACTGAGATGAGCCGCGGGGGCGCCTGACCATATATGACAGCAGTATTCCATGCACGAGCAGATGTTTGATTTGTATATGTGCAAAATGGATTCGGGCGGAAAAAAACCTTCTGGTCCGACACAATAACCCAAACTTCCTAGCAGTGGATTTAGCTTTTGACTCAATGTAATAGTTCCACTTGAGATCGGAAGATAGGGTCAGGCTGAGGAGCTCTCCTGATATTCACGGCGACAGTTCGGTAAATCACATTGATTTGTCAAAAGCTTTCACTCGGGGTAGACCTCCGCAGATAGTGAACAACTCGTAGAAACCTGGCTGACGATCGATGTCGTCCAGAATGTGGATAGACATTCGTGTAAAATGAGTGACGACCATATTCAGAGTAATAAAATTGACATTAAGATTTTTACGCAATTCTGCACTGACTGCTGCACACCTTCTGATTATATATGGTGTTCCATTGAGACGGATCGAAGTCCTTTTTCTTTTCTGGGCCGCGATAATGGGCCTCCACATCTTCCTGTCCCATGTAGCTCTCAATAAGTTTCGTTGTTCTGTTTTTCTCCTAAACTTTGTTCTGCCATACGTTTGCTCAAGCTCATCAAGTATGCCACGCGCTGATTTCCCCTATCCCTCGTTCCCTCTAGCCACCCTGTAAGTATCAGATTCTCCAAACCCTCCTTTTCCATGACATGCCACAAAAATTTCAACTGACTCTTTCTAATGTTATGTAAAAGTTTCTTTATAGTTTCCGTTCTTTCCAAAATCTTGTTGTTGCTCAGATATTCGGCCAATGGAATACTCAGCATCCTTCTGTAGAACAACATTTCTGTCAAAGTTAACAGTAAATAAAACAGTGTTATTGGTGAAATTTTATTGATTTCACTATTGAGATCCTGTTTTTTGAGTCATGGCAATTATGGCCTGAATTGAGTGCTATCGATGTCGAAGATTTGTTGTTCCAACAGGATGGCACCACATTCTACACCATAAATGCAACAATGGCTTTATTGAATGAGAATTTCCCAGGTGGCATCATCTCTCAAAATCGTGTGACTTGACGCCTTTAGATTTCTTCCTTTGGGGTCATCTCAAAAGTAAGGTCTGTGCCAAAAAGCCAACAACGATTCAACAGCTATAAAATCTCCCAAAATTTAAATGCAATGACAATTACCTAATTCTATCATCTTGAATCCCACTTATCTTTTATCCCTCCTTTAATGCATTCTGTACCCAGTCTTTTCACTTACTTTAACCCCCTGCGCACCAGTGGCGGTCCCACCTTGCTTGTGAGGAAATGATTAAATAAAAAAATAACAATACAGTTTAAAAGAATCGAGCGGCTGGGAAGTAAAACTGAACATAAAAAAAGTGTTGCGATTGGCATCTGTCTTGTTGAAACTAGAGTGAAGTGATTATATATATATATATTTCTCTGCAAATTCAGATAAAACTTAGCGGGAAAATAGCCATTTTCAACATGTCATTTAAAAAAAATCAGAAAAATCAGTTATTGTAAATTGGAGTATAGTGAAAATAGCCAAACCATATATCGGTGGCGATATATGCAGATTGTACCAGGAAGAATGAAATGGCTATTGTTCCCAGAACAAAAAAAATACTAAATAAAAGATCAGAAAAAATATTCAGATGCAATCACACCTCCAAACATGGATAAAAGTGTTACAAGATCCTTGAATAACTCCTCCCTAATTCTGAAAATTTCCGGTTGTTTAAAAATTCCAGTGGGTCGTTCGTAAAAAAACCCTGTTCATGCTCTTGAAAAAGAGAAAAATCAGTTTTTGTAAATCGCCTGAAGATAGTGAAAGGTTGAAACCTAGGTTACGGAAATAACTAATTTTCAAATGAAAAAGTCAGAAGTTCTACAATATAAATGTATTGAACACTTTTTAATACAACTGCGTAGTAGTCTAATTTATCATATATATATACGCATCGTTCATTCAGCAACGAATTAGAACACTCTCAGTTATTGAGCGTGTATAATGATAATATACACGCTAAAAAGTGTGCCTTCTTCTACCGAGCGCCCCTAGCTCAGAGGTAAAATCGCCGACCAGATAAATATGGAAAATCGATAATCGAACAAATCGGGTGATAGAAAGAGTGGTTCGATTTTAATCAAATTTGATACACTCATAGACAAAGACATGAGAAACTATATTTAGAAGTTGCAGTTCTTACAATTGTGCAGAAAATCGATAATATATATATATATAAATGTTTTCATTTCACCCGAGCAACGCCGGGATATACTGCTAGTATGTATATATATTTCAACCAATGTTTAGTAAATAAGTTTAACATTAAGATTGTGACCGTGTTTTACGAGAGTGGTTCCTTTAGAATGAATATAAAACGGGAAAGATAAAATTACCTAGACTTTATTTGGTGTGATGATTACTATAAAAAATATGTTTGGTTTCGCTCTTTTGTTTTCTTTTTCTTTTTTCGAATATCTTCCCACTTGAAGATGCCTCTTTGGCTTTCTTGTTGCATGACGCAACAATTTTGGGCGATCTACGCAGGTGGAAATTTAACAAACGAAAGAATATCTCCAAGCGAAAAAGCAAGAATATTTTAAAGTAAATAAAAGGAGTAAAGTTTGCTATCTTATTTTATTTTTCAAATTAGCGGACGGCTATTTAAAAATTCTTCCACAAAGGAGAAATGAGCACTTAAATATTTTTTTCTTTGCTGTTTTAGTTTACTTTTTACTTCTCCCAATTTTTTTATTTTTATTTACTTTTACATTATGTCAGGCGTCTTTTTTGTTTACCGCTTACTTTGTTTTATTTTCGACGTTTTTTTTAAATTTAATTTTGTGCTAGTCTCATTTCTTTATCTTTTTATTTTTGCTGTCGTTATTCTTTCTATATTGTTTTCCTTTGTTCCTTCTTGTTGTATTCTGTTTCCTTATCTTCGTTTTTTTTTTTCCTTTTTTCATTTTTTTTTTAACACATCACTCGATAAGTCCGTGGCCTGACATATAGATGGCACCACTAATAAAAAAAATTCATATGATTTTTATGAAGTACTAACCTTCAAATGACACGTAAAAAATTTGGGCCCAATCGGATTATTAGTTTTTAAATTAGTTATTTAAATGAAGATAACGTTGGAAATTTTCAATACAAAATTTCCAAGTTCGTGTGCTGATAAAGTATTGCTTTCTGATGAGAAAAAATACTGTTCAAGCAATGCAATGGCTTGATAAGTGTTATTCGGATCTGCTCCGTCGGAAGCAACGCTTAAGAGGTGATATACTGACTAAAAACGCGGTCGTACAGACACAAATGATGCTGTACGCCTAGGACGCCCAAAATCGGCAGTTGTCCCGGAAAACTCAAAAAAAAAAATCAACAAACTAGTTTTGGCCAATCGCAAATTGAAGTTGCGTAAGATAACAGAGGAATATCAGAAGGCAGTGTATTCACCATTTTGCATGAACATTTGTCAATGAGAAAGATGATTTCAAATTGATTGCCGCGTTTGCTCACAGTCGATCATTAACAACAACGCGTCGACGATTCAGAGTGTTGTTTGCAAGTGTTTCAACGCAACAAGAAGAGGTTTTTGCGTAAATATGGAACAATATGAAACATGGATCAGCCACTTCACTCTGGAATCAAATCGGCAGTCAGCTGAGTGGACATCAGCAGATGAAACTGTCTATTGCAACGCAAACATCAGCAGGCAAGGTTTTGGCCTCCGTATTTTAGGATGCGCAAGGTATTTTGCTCTTCGATTACCTTGAGAAAGGAAGAACCATCAATAGAGAATATTATATAGCGTTATTGGTGTGTTTGCAAGAAGAAATCGCCAAAAAATGGCGAAGAAAAAATGAAGAAGAAAAAAGCGATCTTTCACCAAGACAACGCACCGTGTCACAAGTCGATCGCAACGATGGTAAAACTACATGAACTGCGCTTCGAATTGCTTCCGCATCCACCCTCTTCTCCTGGCTTCCAGCGACTACTGGCTGTTCGCAGACCTCAAAAGAATGCTCCAGGGAAATAGATTTCGCTCCAAAGAAAAAGCGATATCGCAAACTGAGATGTATTTTTTGAACAAAAACAATTTGTTTTTTTTAAAAAAAGGGTATCGAATTGTTAGAAAAGCGTTGGAATCACCTTAGAAGGAGGCTATGTTGATGAATAAAGTCGAATTTTACTTAAAAGTTGTTGTTTTATTTGTTATGCCTGGGATTTGTTGGGTGATGTGTTATCTTCTTTTTCACTCGTCTCATCCTTTATCATATATTTCTCTTCTTTTCTTGCTCATTTTATTCTTTTCCTCTTTCTCTTCTAAATTTTTATTTCTTTCTTTACTTTTCTTTTAGTTCTATTTTCTTTATTTTTTTGTCTTTTTTTGCTTCCTCATTTTTTTCTTGCATATTTCCTTCTTTTGTCTTTTAATCTTATATTGCTTTTTTTTAACTTTCCTTCTTCCCATTTTCTTCGTTGTAATCGCTTTTGCTTGACTCTTCTTCAGCATCTTCACCATTTACTTGATTCTTTCTTACCACTTTTTTATTCTTCATTTTTTTTATTCTTCATTTTTTTTTATTCTTCATTTTTTTTATTCTTCATTTTTTTTATTCTTCATTTTTTTTTATTCTTCATTTTTTTTTATTCTTCATTTTTTTTTATTCTTCATTTTTTTTATTCTTCGTTTTTTTCTCCAATCTTTCTTCATTTTTTTTTCTTTGCTCTCGTCTTTTATTTCCTCGTCATATCCTTTCCTTTGTTACTTTTATTTAAATTCTCTTTTCTTTCTATTTTATTTTCTTTCTGTTCATCAGTTTTTCTTCAGTTTTCTTACTTTTCTGATTTTTAAATTTCTTCATTTTTTTAAAATTTTTTTAAAATTTTTAAATTTTCTTCATTTATATCGTCCATTTTTAAAAGTAATTTTCTTTGTTTTTCTTCTATTTTCCTTCTTTTTCTTTAATTTCTCGTTCTTTTGACTTGTATTTTGTCTTAATTTTCTTCAATTTCATTTACTTCTTTCTCGTTTTATACTTTTTGTTTTTTGTTTTTCCATTTGTATTGTAGTTTACAGTTGCCGTAAGAGGCTTGTCCCCTTGAAACAGTCTATGTAAGGCTTTGTAATATTTTTTTAATCATTTCACCTCAAGTAAAGCATTTTATAGCCACTGTTGCGCGGGTAGTTACATCGAGGAGAGTGATGAGAAAGAGGGGTCAGTTATAGGAAATGTCGGGAGGAGGGTAATAGACGGATGAGAATAATGGTGTAATGGAGGTGGAGTGGATAGAGAAAAGAGCTTGAAAGAATGGGTGCGAGTTAGTGAAATAGGAGATGTCTATTGACTTCACATTTAAATTCCTGGAGATTGTAGCTGTCGGGGAAACAAGTATATGGAAGGAAATTCCACAGGCGGGAAGTGCGAGAAAAGAAGCTGTTAGAGTAGAAATTGCAATTACATTTTATCGGTTTTACTGTAAAAGAGTAGGGGGCATCGGTGAGCTAAGTTCATTGGAGCAGAAGCCGTGAAAGTATTTGTAGAAGAGGCACAGGCAAGCCACGTCACACCGGTGAGAGAACGACTGCAGCCGATCTGCCAAGTCAGTAGCGATGACATTACAGATTCTCCGTTGGATTTTGTCAAGAACACCGAGGTGAATAGCAGGGGCACCCGACCAGATGTGGCAGAAGTATTCAATACACGGGCGGATAGTAGTCATTCTCTCAAACACTCTTCCCATCTACCCAACCCTCGGTATCCTTACCCGTCTATCACCCTCCTTCTGATATTTCCTATATCTAACCACTCTTTCTCATTACTTTCCCCTATGTAACCCCCTGCGCAATAGTGACAGTGGGATGCCTTGCTTGGGGTGAAATGATTAAAAAAAATGTGCAGGATGGACCCAGGCGTGAAAAACTTCCTGGCCCTGCACAAAACTTCCTCGTCGCCTGAAACACAAATTTAACCATCTTCAAACTTGACCAATATCTAAAACGGCTGGGTTCTAGACAAAGATGAACGAATGAACTAAATCAATTGGATATGCCTTGAAAACCGATTAATATATCGATCGAACTTGTGATAAAAAGAAAACAAACGAAGCATTTCGAATATATGTCCAAAATATATATTAGATTTTGTATCGTCAACAGTAAATAAAACGACATCAAATCAATATTTTCCGAATATTGACTTCATTTATATATTTCTTCTTCTTTCTGTGCTGTGTCCTTCAGTAAGCGATCATGGACATTCGCTTGGCCCTGCCTCTTGTCGCTCTCAATATTTTTCCTCTCGGCAACACTCCCAAACCCTGCTCCGTCTTCCATTTGTTTAGGCCTGTCAAGTATGTATCGCGCTGCTTTCCCCAGTCTCTCTTTCCTTCTAACCGTCTTGTGAGTATTAAATTTTCCACGCCCTTTTTCCTCATTACGTGTCCCAGGAACTTCAGCTGTCTCTTCCTGATGTTAAGTATGAGCTTTCTTCTCATTTGCATCCTCTCCAACACCTCAGCATTGCTCACGTACACAATCCATAGTATCCTCAGCATCCTTCTGTAAAACCAAATTTCTGCTGCTTTAAGCCTCTCTTTCATCCTTGATGAAATCTTGCAACATTCAATTTCATACAGAAGGACAGATATCAGATATGAAATCCGTCCTTGGTCAAGCCAATACGTCTTTGGATCTCAACGTCACACTTTCAATCCTCTTACAGAACACTGCCCAGGTATTTAAATTTCTTTACTTGTTTAATTTTAGTTTCTCCGACCTGTAGTTGGTATATTTAATTTCGCTTATTTAGTACAGAAAAAAATCAGTAGAAAGAGAAGAGTAGTGAATTGTTACGTAATATCAGTCCCCCTGTATGGCAGTGAATGCTGGGCAATCTCATCAGAGATGAAGACGAAGCATGAGGCCAGCAGAAATGTGATGCTACAGGAGAATGCTGAGGATACCATGGACAAAACCTGAGAGCAACTACGAAGTTTTAAAGAAAATGGAAGCAAAAAAGACTTTTAGACTTGAAAACACTTGAAATTTCTAGGGCATATAATGAGGAAAGAATAATTAGAAAATATGATACTCACAGGAAAAATTGAAGGTAACAAGGGCAGTGGAAAGCAACGCATATCTCACTTATTAAGCGTGAGGAAATGAATGGCGGAGTGAAGAAAAAATTTATTAAGAGCTACATGGAACGCCATGATAAACTAAGTCCTGAAAGTACACGGCGCATAGCAGCAGCAGCAGCAGCAGAAGAAGAAGAAGAAGAAGAAGAAGAAGAAGAAGAAGAAGAAGAAGAAGAAGAAGAAGAATATATTTCGGCCGACCAATTCTGTTTTCTTCACGTAAATCCCACATGGTAAGAGAAAGGGTATCTCTTTTGCAAAGGTCGTGTTGCCATTTATTCAAATGACCGAACCTCATGCAAGGCAATAGAGCCACTAAGACACAAGGGGTTATTAATTTCGAATGAATTAGAAACGACAAACATTAGTAATGAACGAGAAAATAGAAGAGTAATCAGGAAGACTTTACATAAGTATTGACATTTCATTTGATTTTTTTTTCCACAATAGGAGGACATAGGTTCGCCTATCACGCGAGTCACTCTTCTCCCCGCTCTCTTTAACAGGAGTAGAGATGTATCAGTTGCTTCCCTTTTTAGGGTCGGATGTCCCTTCAGAATTTTTCTCATTCTCATTCTCCTTCACTCCCAATGACCGATCACTTGCATCTTAGTGGCATTGTCGTCAAACTGATACTTAATATCAGGAAAAGACAGCTGAAATTTTTGGGACATTTAATGGGAAAGAAGGGATTCGGGAACTGGATACACACGGGACGGAGAGAGGAAAAGTGAGACAAGGGAAAAGCAAAGTATGACACACTTGATAGATTTGAGCAGATGCGTGGTGGAGCAGGGACTGAGTTGGATAAGAGAAGAAGGTATATTAAGACCGACAAAGGATACGGAGATATGGTGGACCATGATGGGCTACGCCATGAAAATAGACGGCACATAGAAAAAAAAAAGAATCTCTATCTATCTGTCTAGCTAGCTAACTAGCTAGCTAGCTATAGTCATGTCATCCGCAGACAGATCTGTTTCGCTGTATCACAGCTCATCATTACGGTTAGACTCCGATTGCTTCTAACCCAGGATTGAAAGCCGACCGAAGTGGCGTCAGTCGGCGATTCTACCTCTGAGCCATGGGCGCACGGTAGTCATCCGCAGACAGATCTGTTTCGCTGTATCACAACTCATCTGTACGGCTAGACAGCCGATTGCTTTTTACCCAGAATTGAAACCCGGCCGAATTGGCGTCAAATCTATATATATATATAAACTTATTTATAAATGAAACTTTGTCTGTGTGTGTGTCTGTGAGTGTGTGTCCGTTACCTATAGACTCTGAAACGGCTGAAACAATTTTCTTGAAAATTTAAACAGTTGTACTATAAGCGTCTGCGAGTGTTCTTAGCTAGGTTTTGTGTCAAGGTACCCCCGATAAATATCGAAAATCGATAATCGAAAAAATCGGATTATAGAAGGAGTGGTCCAATTTTAATCAAATGTCATACACTCATAGACAAAGACATAAGAAACAATATTCAGAAGTTCCAAGGTTGCAGTTCTTACAATAGTACAGAAAATCGATAATATATATATATATATATATATATATATAACATAGTGATGATCAACGTATACTGTCTTAATATGTATAGGAAAAACTACTAAAACGTTGTAAGTTTAAAAATGTATTTTTTGACAGTATTTATTTAATAGAAATAAATAAATACTGTCAAAAAAATACATTTTTAGAATTACAATTTTTTAGTAGTTTTCCTATATATATATATATATATATATATATATATATATATATAAGGCAAGATGTTTGTGTGTGTGTCTTTTTATCTGTATGTCCTTTATACAAATCCACAATTTTTATCCGTTTCTCACCAATCACTATACAGTCGTATTAAAATGTGTAATATTTTAGAACTTTTGAATATTTTTCTTTTGTAAACGAGTTATATTACGCAACCCAGGTTTCTAACATCTGGTGTCTTTAGGCGATTTAAATAACTAATGTTACTCTTTTTTTAAGAACACTTACGTAATGGGGATTTTTTTATGGGCGTTCTTAAAAAATAACGGTAAAATCAGTTATTGTAAATCGCCTGAAGACACCAGATTTTAGAAACCTGGATTGCGTAATATAACTTGCTTACAAATTATATATATATATATATATATATATATATATATATATATATATATATATTGTCATCCGCAGACATATCTGTTTCGCTGTATCACAACTCATCAGTACAGTTAGACATCCGATTGATTTTAGCCAGGATTGAAACAGGACCGATTCTACCTCTGAGCTATGGGTGCTCGGTAGAAGAAGGCTGGCTTTTATAGGGTGCTATACCATGTAAACATACGCCAGTAGCTAAGAGTGTTCTAATTTATTACTGGATGAACGATGAGTATATATGTATATATAGCTATCTTGTGAAATATTTATGCAGAAAAATATTATTGAATTAAATTAAAAGGAATAAAAATAAACAAATATACATAGAAAAAATATCAAGACAAAGTTAATAATATAAAATAAAATCTTATATAAGATCAAAATATATAATAATGAAAACTAAAGTGTAAATATAGTAAATTAAATATGAAAAACAAAATATAAATACATTAAAAGAAAATAAAAATAAAATGTAAAATGAAATAGTATATATGATTTAAGCAAAATTTAAAAATAAGCTAAAATATTAAAAAATATCAAAAATACTGAAAGAAAAACTCATAAAAATAATTAAAGGTTTCAGCAAAATCCAAATCAAAATATGAATATGAAATGACAAGTTTGGATTAACAGGTGCATTTCTATGACATTGTGAATGTGTGCACATGTTGTTTTTTTTTTCTTCTCAGGGCCGTCGTATTAAACATGATCGCCAATAGTTTTGTTTGCCTCCTTGTCTCTAATGTTATTTTAAAAACTGATTTGAAATCCAGACTCGTCACGTCTCTCAGCAGATGCTTATTCACTTGGTGTCAGGGCCTCGCTTCTAAGTCGACCTTAAAATTTACGCAACCAGTCTAATCACCAGATTTCAATATATATATATATATATATATATATATATATATATATATATATATACAGGGAGATGTAAGAGTAGGTATACAGTATGTATTATGCCAGTATTACATGTAATATAATATGGGTTCTGGGATTCATTTAATACTAGAATTCATTTTATTCATTAAGATCAGATTTTTATTTTCTTATTTTTATCATAATACACTTATATATGTGTGCAAGAGACAGAACGAGTGGGCATATAAATGCTTATTTGTATGCTTAAAGCTAGTAATTATTACATATACTCTTCTATATGCGCACATACATGCACAGAGGTACATTTCTCTATCTATCTATTTATCTTGCTTTCTATCTATCTCACTATGTATATATATATATATATATATATATTTCAAAACCATAAATTTGATGTAACAAAGGGCAGCTATGACAATCCGTACAATGTAAATAAGATAGATAGATAGATAGATAGATAGATAGATATTATGCGATGCTTATGCACACAAATAAATATATAACCATTTATATTTTTTCTCACTTTTTCAATACCTTCATCAACAGAAAGTAAATCAACAGAAATTAAAGACAAAAAAGTTACCCCTTATAATACACCTTTATATGGCCTCAAAAATATTAAACGTTTGCTTTTTATTTGTTTCAACTCGTACGATTTTACATGCGTTTTACGGTTTGGTATGAATCAAATTAAAATCTAATAAATGAAAGAAATTGACATCCCAAATATATAATTTATAATGACCTTAAACAACGCTAGTATCAAAAAACAAAATTCGAATCTGAAAACGGTTAGTTCATAAGATGCACCTGGTGATTGTGTAGTGCATGAAATCCAGAGCCGTGCTCTAGACGTAAGTATATTTATTAATATATACTTAATATCTCTGTTATATTGCTTTCAGTACTGTTCGATTAACAACAGATGAATATATATATATATATCGATATGTACCTGCGTGTATACATACATATGTATACTTACTTACGTACATACTTATATATATATATATATATATATATATGCACGATCATATAAAAATTTTGAATGATAATACCTTGTCTGTCATTTTTAATATATATATATAAATATATATATATATATATTGTCATCCGCAGACAGATCTGCTTCGCTGTGTCACAGCTCATCAGTACGGTTAGACTCCGATTGCTTTTAACCCAGCATTGAAACCCGACCGAATTGTCGTCAGTCGGCGATTCTACTTCTGGGCTATGGGCGTTCGATAGAAGAAGGCAGACGTTTTAGCGCGTATATATATATATATATATATATATATATATATATATATATATATAACCTAAAAATAACCTAAAAATAACCTAACTTTATATATATGTATATATATATATATATATTGAAATAACCCTAACTTTAGGAAAACCCAGAACATGAGAGAAAACGCATTGACCTAAATAAAATAAGGTAAAAAAAAAGTTATGTCTGTGATACCGGAAATGACATTGTTACCTGATCTTTGACACTGAAAGCCTAAAAAAGAAAAGAAGGATAATAAATAACGAGTGTGGGTAAGAAGACAAGAAAATGATTTAAAGCAGAAATAAGGACTATATTTGACATATAAGCGCTTTGCACGCATACAAAATATGAACACATACACATGCACATACACATAAAAAAAGAAAAAAAGCAAACTAAACCCAAAAAAGCAGTAGCATCCCAAACTGTATATAAAATTAACGAAAAATGATAAAGCCACAGTTAATCGCAGTAATCTACTGACGAATGGACCGAACAACTACGAAAAAGTTCGTCTAAGAATCTCCGGAGTAGAGGTTTTAACATCTATCAACTAAAGATAAATAAGTATTGATAATATATATATAATTATATTTTTTTATTAATTTGTTTATAAATTCTCGGCTCACATGAGTCATCTTCAGAGAGGTCACCAAGACGGTAACACAATAACATCCACCATCACCGACGATTTTATTTTGTGTTGACATAAAACTCTGCTAGGCAACGGAGTCAACACAAAATAAAATCATCGGTGATGGTGGATGTTATTGTGTTACCGTCTTGGTGACCTCTCTGACGATGGCTCATGTGAGCCGAAAGCTTAGAAACAAATTAATAAAAAAAAAGAATTTTCGTCTTTATTTTCAACTGAAATTAAAGTAAAAATACGACGTTTAGAACGGCTCATGGTTAAACATAATATACATTCATTGTCTCTTATATTTAACAGTATATGTTTAGAAAAAATAGATAGATAGATAGATAGATAGATAGATAGATAGATAGATAGATAGAAGAATACTAAAAACTTTTGCCTCACATCGATGGAGTCATAAAACAAATTTGGTATTTCTTCATTCGATCCGAAGTTGCAGCACAAATCCACGCACCCAAATAGAAGATTATAAATTCACTGAATTCAAATAATATTATGTGTGTATGCGTTGTTTTGTCGTTCCATATCCTCCTGGCGTTAGTTTATACTGACGAGAATTTATTTAAATTTATTGTGACTATTTGGCATATAATTCATGTTTTCTTGGTTAAAAGAGAAAACCTTGGAAGTATTTCAACCATATTTCAATCAAATTTTCCCTTGCCAAAATGATAGTTTACAACTATAATTTAGATTTATGAAAATAAAACAAGGTGTCTGTTTTAACTGTCGCCAGGAGTTATCAAGAATGAAGACATATAAATATATTTATTACAGAGTGAGAGTGAAAACAATATATATATATATATATATATATATATATATAGAGAGAGAGAGAGAGAGAGAGAGAGAGAGAGAGAGGAGAGAATGGCAAATAGGTAAAGACGCAGAGGATAATTCAAAAGATTTTATCCAGTTAATATAAATTATTAATTCAAGAAAAATATAGAGCTATATGGATATTATCAAGAGCATTATAAAATATTAAGAGGAAAACTTAGGATTTATTTCACCAATATAAACTTACATTCTCTTTTACAGACCATTTAAAAATTCTGCAACAGTCTGAAAGAGACAATCTACGTAAATTTACATTGTCGAAATAAATCCTGATTTATAACCGTCTATATGTTCAGTTTTGCTCTCAAAACTTTATATATATATATATATATATATATATATATATATATATATATAGAGAGAGAGAGAGAGAGAGAGAGAGAGAGAGCAATGAATTGTGTTCTTTTAGTGACTGGCATGTGTATACCCCGCTTATATACAAGACGCTAAAATTTCCTTCCCTGATTCCATACACCTATAGCTTAGGGGACTTAGAGACACCGACTGACACCAAATCGGTCTAGTTTCGATCCCGGCTAAAAGCAAGTGGATGTGTCTAGCTACACTGATGAGCTGTGGTACAGCGAAACAGGCTTGCATGTAGATGACGAATATATATATATATGTTTATACTTGCTATGAATTTGGTTTTTGTAGAAAATATTAATGTTATTGTTAATATCCGTGTGTTTATTGTTATTGGTCAAGTTTGAAAGAAATAGTTTGACAGAAATTTGAAAGTGAAAGAAATTATTTGGTTGATTGACTACATAACACCTTTTCTTTGTCTGAACAGAGCTCAATTCGATCTCAATTCGATCTCATCTAAACACACACGGGATCTACCCAATTCTATCCGTAACATACTTGTTGACAACACAAATATAATAAGTTCATCCACATGCAAAAAAAGACTAAAAAAATGAATGCATTATTGATAAAAAAACAAAAAACAAACAAACCTCAACGCTCAATAATATCGACTACAAACAGGCTAATAACATGCTTACCGGATTCGGAACATAACACATACACACTATTATACATCATACATAACACCACATACATTCTGTTACATGTAAAATAACATCCATCCTTAATAACAGTTTAAAGTATACTCGAAAGCGCTCGGATAACAAAACACTTAGACAATTTGTATATAATTTATGCCCTCTAAAGAAAAAAGAGCACATGAAAAATTAAATAAAAGCTTAACCATAATACCTTGTCTATTGTCTCTCATTGTTAATGAAACCTTCATAAAAGAGAGATTGCTGCCCAAATACACTGCTTATATTAAAATATATAAAAACTTTAAAATTCACGTCTCTAATTCCATGCGCCTATGGCTTAGGGAGTAGCGACTCCGACTGACACCAAATCAGTCTAGTTTTCGATCCTGGCCAGAAGCAAGTGAATGTGCTTAACCACACTGATGAGTTGTATGTGTATGTGGATGACTAATATATATATATATTATATATATATGTATAATTACGAAGTCGAAGAACGAGTAGATTAAAACCCACTCTTTTACAAAGAGTGCTCAATACAAGGTAGAGTTTAATATTGTAATTTTGTTATTACAATGGCATATAAAAGCATTATATTACTACAGAATTTTTGTGGATCAGAACAATATTGTTCTTCTTCGGGTGATATTCTAAAATAAAATACAATTTTAAAATAAAATAAAATAAAATTTTAAAATATCACACGAAGAAAACACTATTGCTCTGAAACATGAAAATTTTTGTGTAGTAATACAATGCATTTATAAACTACTGTAATAACAAAATTACAATATATTTTTTTTAATCATATCACCCCAAGCAAGGCGGTAACGCCACTGATGCGCAGGGGGCTACGTAAGAGTAAAAAGATTGGAAAAGAGAAAACCGGAAACCACATCCTAAACAGGGAACAAGGCATGAGCCTCTTCACCTGTTCAATAGATGTGGGTGGAGTGTGAACCGGGCGATAGTTTAGTCTATCTACTCCAAATTTGTCATTCACATACAAGCCTGTTTCGCCGTATCACAGAACATCAGTGTGGCTAGACATCCACTTGCTTCCAGCCGTGATCGCCTACTCTCTAAGCCGTCGGTGCACGGAATGAAAGAGGAGGAAATTTTAGCGTGTGATATATAAGCAACGTATACACACGCCAGTCACCGGGAGAACTCAATTCATTACTGAAGATGGTGCGTAATGTTAACTTTTTTTTATTTATTAACTTTTATTGAACTAAAATAAATAACAGTAATTTAAGATGGCTTAAGATTAACTATGGCTTAAGCTACGGTTAAATCTTAATTTCGAGTTGCAGAGAATAGGTTGATATGATATAATGAGTAGTCATAATAATCACAGACTTAACACTAAGAAGTCATTTTGTTGTGGGGTGTACAAAAAGATCTTTTTTGCAGGATCAAATTGAAAACAATTCTCGGATTAAAACAAGTATTTTTTTATAATTTTTTTTAAATTGATGTAGAATTGTGTCAAATGTTTTGTAGAAGTGTTGCTGTGTCAAAGTTTTATCGAACACGATAGGGATCACATGTTAAATAGTTTCTTAATCATAACAAATCATGTTAGTTTAATATGACGGTATATGCCTGCTTCCCCGATAGCTACAATCTCCAGGAGTTTAAATGTAAGGCCAATAGACACCTATCACACTAACTTGCATCTATTCTCTCAAACACTCTCACCATCTACCCAACCCTCATTCTCGGTATCCTTACCCGTCTATCACCCTCCTTCTGACATTTCCTACATCTAACCATCATTTCTCATCACTTTCCTCCCTATGTAGCCCCCTGCGCAAAAGTGGCAGTGGAATGCCTTGCACGGGGTGAAAAGATTTTTTTAAAAAAACTAATTTATTTTTAATCAATAGATATTAATAAATAAAATGGTCGTCACTTTTTGCCGCACCTGCATTTATAGCCAAAATTTTGTTCATTTGAGCTGAATATTTTCAGCACCCTCTCATAAAAATGCCCATACAGAAATTGTTCTTATGTCAATGAGGTGTTACATTAAAGTTCAAGCAATATGAACAACGTTCGCGAACCGAATAGATTACAGATTTTACCTTTGTTAGCAGACCCTTTTATAAGGATCTATTATACGAATGTAGCTTTTGTTATATAAGGTCGGATCGTAACACAGGAAAAGCCCCCGACTAAATGTGTGACTATGTCTGTCGAGGTTCTGCAGAGAAGCAAATATGAAATACAATGAACAATTTGTTGTTAACCTTACTCCATTTCGACAACGGATCACTGTGAAAAGAACACTAAACTATAATAATTGATATGCCAAAGCATATCAAATAGATCCCGGGAAGAAATCCCATAACCTCTGAAATCAAAGAAAGAAGTGAAAAACTTAACAGTTCGTTTTTTAACATGGGCCTCAATTATATATATATATATATATATATATATATATATATATATATATAAGTGTTATAGAAAAACTCCTTCAGAGGACAATTTAGTTACTAAAATTGTGGAGAATCATCGCCATTCTGTTTTGAATTATATATATAATCAACAATTTCACACTTACACACCAAATTCCTCAAAAGTCTAAAGATCAAAATGAGGCATTCACTTAATTACCAATAACCCCAACCAACCCCCACGACAACAACGAACCAAATATAAACAGAGAATGATTCCAAATCTTTATTTCCCCCGAAGAGGTGTTTAAATCCAAACACTGAAACAACCATATGATTGTAGAGAAGAGGACATATATAGAAGAAATTATGTACATGTTTTAAAACATAATTTATAATAAATATTCACTGCTCTATACATCATATATCGAGCACTGTTTTAAATTAATGTTTTGGACGGAAATTTTTTTTTCTTTTTCTCTCCTCATTCTATACTCACTCGGATATATATATATATATATATATATATATATATATATATTGACGTAAATTAATAAATACACATATGAGGGTGCACAGGTAGTGTCGAGGTGTGATAATGTTTAGCAGCATGGTTGCTGCTTTTTCAATGGTTTTACCGATACAATATATTTCGGCAAGCAGAGGATCAATATCGGTTTGGAGATAGAGCGTTGATAAGCACAAAGAGTCTGCCGTTTTAACTGAGCAGGTTCATGCCGACTTCAAAATTTCGCGAGGACACCGTTATGATGTTTTCACTAATTAGGGCTTGTTTGAAACTTCGATGTCGGCATGAACCTGTCCTGTTAAAATGACAGACTTTTTGTAATTACATATATATAGCAGTATAGCATGGCGTTGCCCGGGTGTAATGAAAGCTTTTAAAACTAATCCATGGTCCTGGAGCTCAGACTCTTTGGACGTTGGCACGAAAGACTAAAAAGCAATAGTTATTTCCAGTCAAAGCAAAACCGTAGACTAAAAGAATGAATGGATGTAAGTCAAATTTTGATTTCCGGTATCGATGTCAAATAAGTTTTCCATCGCAAACTGAATTTTGAAGGCTAAATAAGTCCTCTGAGTAAATGGTATCATGGCTGAGACTAAGAACTACAATTATACCTGCTTAGACCAAAACTCGAAGCAAAACCAAAATAAAGGGTCTGAAAACCCGATTTTGATCAGAATCGATAGGGTATCGATTTCCAATATCGGAGTCAAATAAGTCATCCAAGGATAAACTAAATTAAGTAAGTCCAGAAAACTTATCATGCCCATCGGGAGTAAAATTGGGGGAAATGAACCATATTGATGGCTGAATATCGGTTTTTGATCAGCTTCGTTAGAATATCGGGGGTATCGATTTCCGACATCGGGGAAAATGAGTCGTCTTAAAAGATCTACTAATGTTTGAGATTAAAAACTATAATTTTACCAAGTTAGAGCAAATTCTACAGCAAGAACGACGATAAAAGGGCTAAAATCTTGATCTTGATCAGACCTGATCGGATATCGGGGTATCGATTTCCGATATCGGGGGGAAATCGGAAAATATAAGTAGCCCATGACCTGACCGGAAGCCTAAAAATATTTGTGTGAAGTTTGGTGAGATTAGGATGAAAATTGTGGATTTGTATAAAGGACATACAGATAGACAGACAGATAGACAGACACACACACAAACATCTTGCCTTATATATATATATATATATATATATATATATATATATATATATATATATATATATATATGTATGTACTGAAAAGCGAAGTAGAGTCTTTTCCAACGAGAGAAATTGGTAGAGGTGATAAAAGTGTGAAAAGCCGTGAAAGTTTTTTTAAAATGTAGATTAAATGTTATTATTATTAATAATTATTATTGTATGCGGCCTATTGTATTAGCTGCACTAATAATCTTGATATAATAATTAAAAAAAAACAATAATAAAATTCTAAAATAACAATATGATATTAATTATAACCAACGTACCATAAATAATGATAACAAAACAATTTTCTGCAATTGTCATAATTTTAACATATGTCCTATGCAAAATAAATACCTTATAGATTCCATTGTATACCAAGCTACCATCTCTACTAATGAAAATTCTAATATTAACAAACATTATATCGAATGTACTAAGAATAATTTTAAATCTTAATTTTCCCAGTATAATTTATCTTTCAGTAATAAAGCATATAGTAATTCTACTTCTCTCTCTAAATACTACTGGCAATTGAAAAATGCAAATAAAACTTCTACAAATAAATAGAATATATTAACTGAAGCTAGAACATGTAAATCTTTACATGAAATATCTTTCCTTTGCTTACAAGAAAATCGTTATAATAAAAGTCCCTAAATTACTAATTTTTGCAACCACAGAATTTTCCATACCCTTAAATATATCTGAAATTATCGAAAATTCATATCAGTATTTTCCCTATTTGCTTGTTTACAAAATTAGCTTATTGAACTGGCAATTGTTTTAATTACTACTATTCTTTTATTAGTTTTTATGAACAAATTCTTTTGAGAATATATTTTAATATTTTATTCTTATTTTCATCACTATTCTCATCTTTTATGTTGAGTTTGATTTTATTTTATTATATTTATTTTATTTTGTTTATTTCACCGTTTGAATTATTTTTTTGCTAGTGTTCCCCTTTTCTTCCTCTTCTATCCCGTCTCTTACCTGCCTTAGGTCTCCCCGCAGACTTGGTTGGTAGTGAGACCAAAGCAGAAATCGAAATATGATGAAAAATGACACAATAATAATAATAATAATAATAATAATAATAATAATAATAATAATAATAAAATGTGCAAACATTATGGAAAATCTGTAAACAAACACTGGTATGAACATCACCCAGCACCGGTTACAGAAATAGAAGATGTAACCATTCTATGGGATTACACCATGTACACAGACAAAAAAATTGAAGCAAACAGACCAGACATTATTGTTAAAAACCAGAAGGAGAAAACTTGTCTATTAATTGATATGGCTTGTCCAGCGGATTGTAACATAGCAATCAAGGAATTTGAAAAACTGTCAAAATATAAAGACCTGGAAATTGAAATAGAAAAAATGTGGAAATTGAAAACAAGAGTTGTGCCAGTGATAGTAGGTGCACTTGGAATGATAAAAAATGGAACAAAACAACACATTGAAAGAATCCCTGGAAACCCAAGCTTAAGAGACATACAAAAAATTGTCTTATTAAGTACAGCCCACACACTAAGGAAAACTTTATCTATGTAATGCTGAGGATGATAGGGAAGATAGAAAAACATGAAATGGAGCCATAACAACACGCCACTACCTGCCTTAGGTCTCCCCGCAGACTTGGTTGGTAGTGAGACCAAAGCAGAAATCGAAATATGATGAAAAATGACATAATAATAATTACCAAATATGAAATAAAATTTTTGAAAATTTTTATGTTTTTATTAGTTATACGCAGGATAGACGCCGAGAATTCGGATACCTCGTTGTGGTTTAACGGTATAGCAAGCAGGTTTCAATGAGTCAGTTACGACTGAATAATGAGTTCGATCCTCGGCAGGTTCTCGATATTCTATCCGTGTGTCATATCTAAGCTACGCTCAAAAAATAACTATTCAGGTAGAATATAATTCCTTTTTTCTTCTTCTTTTTTTTATTTGTAAAACAGAACTTGACAAAAATCTACCCTAAATCATACAATTAAAATGTTATAAAATTGAGACATTATTTAATTAGAAAAGCGTTTAATTACTTTCATCATTGTCTTAAAAGCAGAAAGTTTCGATTAATAATGCATTTTTGCAAGAATTACTTTTTTAAAAAATTTTAATTAAAAAAGTTTGAAACCTTTTAAAATTCTATATTAATTTATAAGGGTTAAGTGATATCGCTAAAAAAGCAAAAAACAAACAGAACCTATATTTCTTATCATTAATTGAAAATCATATTACAATTTAGTCTCTAGGTATTTTAAAAAATCTTTTGTGTGTATAAACGTGCAGATTTTTGTAGGTACGGAAATTCAGACACGACATTATCAGAAAATAAGAGCAATAAATATAGTATATCAAAATTTCAATGAATATATTACAGGAAATATTTCGTATATTTTTAAGATTACTGCGCATTTAAAAATATTTTAAAAGAAACTCAATTATATAAAAAATGAATAAAAAGCCGCTATTCTTTTTACAGATATATTCACCTTAGTAAAACATTAAACTTCTAACTGTCTTTCAAGCTATTCAACATGCCTTAAATACCTTAAATAAACAGTTACAACCATGTGAAAATATACATTTCTGAGATATTTTAAAATTAAACTAAGTGCTATTTATTTCAAATCAGATTAATTAAAATTTAAATCAGATAATATTCCTCAACTAAATTTTCAGAAAATCAGATTTTATTTTTGGAAGATTTTTTAATACATATAATCACGTTGTGATGAAAGATGGCTAAAAGTTGTGGTAAAATCGACAATTTCAGCAATTTCAAGTCCAACTTTACATTAGTTTTGAACTACAGCAAAGTGTTTTGCCTACTGCTGATATTAAATTTTATCTATGAGCTGGAAATAAAAATTAAAATAGAAACTTCAAGAAAGATTTGTTTTATTTTTTAAAACTAATTTAAAATTTTAGACATTGCGAATCTCTGGACATGCATATATCTGTCAACTTTCGCTCAAGCATTCTATATATATATATACTATCAGTACAGCCCGGCGTTGCTCGGGTGTAATGAAAGCTTTAAAACTAATCCATGGTCCTGGAGTTCAGACTCAGCGTAAAGAATATTTGTGTGAAGTTTGGTGAGAATCGAATAAAAATTGTGGATTTGTATAAAGGACATACAGACAGATAAACAGACACTCAAACATCTTGCCTTTTATATATATATATATATATTATCGATTTTCTGCAATATTATAAGAACTGCAACCTTGAAACTTCTGAATATTGTTTCTTATGTCTTTGTCTATGACTGTATCAAATTTAATTAAACTCGGACCACTCCTTCTATGACCCGATTTTTTCGATTATCAATTTTCGATATTTATCACGGGTACCTCAACACAAAACCTAGCTAAGAACACTCGCAGACGCTTATAGTACAACTGTGTAAATTTTCAAGAAAATCGGTTCAGCCATTTCGGAGTCTATAGGTAATGGATACACACACACACACACACACTGACAAAGTTCCATTTATAAATATATATATATATATATGTGTGTGTGTGTGTGTGTGTGTGTGTGTGTGTGTGTGTGTGTGTGCGCGCGCGCGCGCAGAGTGCGATAGAAGAATTGTTGTTCAAATGACGCAAAAATAAAAATAACACTGACATCTGATTTTAAAAGATATCAGTCAGTTAAGTGCCATACGTGAAACACGCTTGGGCGATCATGTCTCGAAAGAGACATGACTGACTGGGCAGAATATTATCCCGCAGTAGGTTGCCATTGCTTTCTGCGGTAGACTGGTTGCCAACCAAGGCTATAGAACCCAATCTGTCCTGCTATTTAACCCATAACTGGAAGGAAGAGACGGATTTCTACCTTTCCCGAGGGTATTTACGCGTAAGTGAATACAATGGATTCAACTGGAATTCGAACTCGGCTCCCCGGTTTCTCGTTCCGAGCTGATATCTACTGTACCACAACGCACATCCCCAAAGATATATTCAACAAAATTACACAAAAAACATCTTGAAATACTAAAGAGAAAATTTATTCAATAAAATCAGCATTGGTTTCAATCACGGCCTCCAGACTACTTCGTAATCTTCTGCATCTCTTCTGTACGGTCTCCTTGTTTAAGTTGGTCAATGCTGCTATAATCTTTATCTTCAGTTCATTTTTTTCTGTTACACGGAGTTTTGTTAATCTCTTGCTCAACTGCGCCTTACATATAACATCGAAGTGGGTTGCAGTCTGCGGTGTTATGTGACCAGATGTAAGGGATGATCTGATCGCAGAAATTGTCTGAAAGCCATGACTGATTTCTATAGCTTGTGTGGCATGGTGCAGAGTACTGTTGCCAGACATAGGGTCTTCCAGCAGCTTTACATCTTCAAAACAGTTTATGTCGGCCTCCGTGTTTAATATGGGTCCCTGTAAAAAGATCACTTGTTACGACTTCAATATCTTCTCTCCTGTAAATCTTTTACGATGTGAAAAAATTAATGGCTAACCTTAGATACATGGCAAGGAAAATTGCCGTGCATAAATAAAAATTATCTTTGAAATTAAAGCTCTGGGATTTGTTCCATGCAAAGAACATCTTGTTCATGAAATCACAGTAGTCAGCACTGTTCAATTTTAATGATTCATGGTTTGGTCGATTCCAACCCATAAAATCACACCGTCACCTCCTAACTTTCTTATTTTAGACATAGTCATGGGAAAAGCTGTTCTTTTGATACTAAGTCTTATGGCGAGCACGTTCATTGACCATTGGAATAAACAATATCATAAATAGTGTAAATAAACAATATAATCGGTATGTAGTGTTACTGACTCATGGTAAATGCTTAGCACTCAACTGCTACATGAGCAATAAATGTATCTATTTATACTCTTGCTGACTTCATATATAAATGAGTCGCCTCATCTCCCTGTGCCGAAGAGGTTTTATTTCCTTATTTGTCCTGGTACTTTTTCTAGGAGCTTTTGTCTTCTTACTATCTTTCTCCCTAGATTGTCTAGATATGGGATATCGTGATCATGTTATTTTTTTTATAGGAGAGTTCTTCCAGTAATTGTTCATCTTCAGAGTCTATACTGCTCTTGATTTCACTGTCATGTTTGTCTTGCGTAGGTATGACACTTTCGCTTTCATTATTTTCAGGCTCACAGTACATTTCTTCATCGCTATCATGTTAAAATCTAATTTGGTTTTTCATCCCCTAATATCCCATTTCCAATTGTTTCTGTTATCCTAGTTTTCTATCCACTTTGCTTTATGAATCTTGCATCTTGCAAATTAAATTCACTAGCCCTTTCTTAGGCGCTATGTGTTTTTCTATTAGCTGACTTATATTGTCGAATGTCATTTCCTCCAGTTGTCTTGCATATGAAAATACTGATACTTTTATTCTAGCCTCACATCATGCAGCTGCCAAGTAGAGATCAGTCATCTGGTTTTCTCTTCCAACTGATTTCAAATCCTTCAACATTATTTCCCTCTGGCTTTGGCTCCTAAACTCTTAATCCATGCTTAGGTGTACTCGTAATTATCAAGTAATAATTGTTCATTCGGTTCTTTAGATATCAGTGACACCCTTGTTATGTAGTGTTACATACTCATAGGAAGTGATAAGCACGCAACTGCCTCATGTGTAATAACTCTAGCTATTTATAATCTTAGTTACTTCTTATGTAAATGAGTCACCTCAACAATAAATAATGTTTATTATTTTTATCGTCAATTCTCAAGAACAAAGAAAATTTATGAATTCACTTTCATATATTTAGGTTTTATTAAGATTGTGGTCATGGATTTTGAAAACAATAAACGTTTCCGAAGAGTAAAGGTAGTTAAAATAACAGCGGCGTCATGGGAAAAACTGTTCTTTTGATACTAAGTCTTATTGCAAGCACGTTCATTGACGATGTAATAAATAAATAGTGTAAATAAACAATAATTGTTATCTAGTGTTATTGCCTAATGAAAAACAATGTAAATAATAAAAAATAAAAAATAAAAAAATAAATAAAAAAGTAAATAAAAAAATAACAGCGGTGTCATGGGAAAAACTGTTCTTTTGATACTAAGTCTTATTGCAAGCACGTTCATTGACGATGTAATAAATAAATAGTGTAAATAAACAATAATGGTTATCTAGTGTTATTGCCTAATGAAAAACGCTAAGCACTCAACTGCCACATGGGTAATTGCTGACTTCCTATATAAATGAATCACCTCATCTGCCTTTACCGAAGAGGTTTTATCTCCTCATTTGTCCTGATACTTTTTCTATGGGCTATCGTTCTCCTTTTCCATAAAAGATTGTCTAGATATGGGAGATCGTTATCTTTTTATTTTTTTATAGGAGAGTTCTTTCAATAATTGTTCATCTTCAGATTTTACTACTGCTCTCGATTTCGCTATTTTTTTTTTAACTGAAGCGTTGTGATTTGTTCCATTCACAAAAATTCTTGTCCATGAAATCGCAGTCGTCAGCAGTGTTCAGTTGAACGCCTTCATCGACTTTTAATGATTCAGTAAAATTTGTTCGACAATTCCAAATCATAGCATCACTCCTTTGCCTTCTATTTTACCCTTTGTAACATTTCGTGCTAATAAATAAATAGTGTATATTATATTAATCGTCAATTCTCAAGAACAAAGAAAATGTATGAATTCACTTTCATATGTTTAGGTTTTATCAAAATTCTTGTCATAGCTTTTGAAAACAATAAACATTACCGAGCGGTGAAGGTAGTTAAATTAATAGCGGTGTCAAGGGAAAATCAGTCCTTTTTATTCTTTGTTTTATCGTTAAGTTTTTTTTTTATTTTGAATGCAGCTTCGGATTTCTGGGTCATTTCCGATGTTTGTTATAACACTTCCAACGTAATTAAATGTCTATATTTGTTTGATTCTATCGTCTCCAACTGGTAAAAGTAGATTACATATCCACCGTAAACAAATTGCTGATTTTCTTAGCAATCAATACGTTTGAAACTGGTTAAAGTTGCCCATATTAAAAAAAGTGTTTTTTTTTTCTTTAAAAATTTTTTCACCCTTTCTTTTATTTTCTCAAAAGAATGGTTCTGACTTACACAATTTATCAAATGTATAAACTAAATTATTTAATATAATTGAAACGTTTGGTGATATTCTTGAATTCTGATTAAATTTCGCAAATGAAATTAAAAGTATCAAGTAGGATAAAATCAATTTTGTTTAAGACTTAGATTACAATCACTATTTGTTTATTGTCTATCTATCTATCTAGCTAGCTAGCTAGCTAGCTAGCTATATATATATATATATATATATATATAGTATTAAATTGTATTTGTGGTTTGTGCTAAAATAGTTGTTTTTAAGTAGTTTACTGACGGGGAGGCAATGTTGGCGAACAGGTTTTTTGTCATTAAGTTCTCGATAACATCATAGAGCGTTAAAAGAATTAATGTAGGAAAATTAATGTGGGTGGATTAATGTGGGTGGATTAATGTGGGTGGATTAATGTGAAGATAATTTTCTCTTCACGGAGCATTGTTTTTTGTGAGAATGACTGAAACAACACTGCTCAGTTTAAATTAAAAATCTCTCCCAATTTTTTCTCTTTTTCTCTTTCTCCCTCTTTCTCTTTCTCTCTCTCTCTCTCTCTCTCTCTCTCTCTCTCTTTATATATATATATATATATATATATGCTCGTAATAAGTGTAAGAGGATCTTAAATTATACTAAGCTGTTGTTTATTGAGAGAATAAGGTAGCGTATAGCTGCCCAAAAGTTCGGCTCCAAAGACAATTGGCGGCTCTGCAAACTTGTGCTGAACAACAGCAAATTCCCTATTCCTCCCTTAATCAATAAACTTGTAGTCCCTACGACATCTATGGACAACGCCTAATGCTTTGCTCGCAGATTCTCTTCCAACTTCACACTTGATTCGTCTAGAGTATCCGCACCCGACTATCCTTTCAGAATTGAGGTTCAACTGAGAGATGTTTACATAACCCTCTCTGTGGTGTCTAAGACAATTTCCCCATTAGGCGAGCGGAGGAGACGGAATCCCGGTCATTGGCTTGATGAAATGTACCCCTGAACTTTCCTCTGTCTTCTCTAAACTCTATAATTACTGCCTCTCTGCTTCCTATTTTCGTACCTGCTGGAAGTTCTCTTCTGTGGTTCCTGTATTTAAGAACTTAGGGAAATCGTCGGTTCTTTCTAATTATCGTCCTATCCGCCTCCTACCAATTTTCGAGAAAGTGTTCGATGGTATCGTCAATCTTGACATAGTTCAACATCTCACCGCCCTTAAACTATTCTCGGACAGACAGTATGGCTTCCACTTTACCAAGTCTACTGCCGATATGCTAACAATCATCACCGAGTACATATACAAAGCCCTCGATAAGACCAGCGAAGCTCGAGCTGTTACCCTGGATATCTCTAAAGCATTTGATAAGGTCCGGCTTGCTGGCCTTCTGCGCAAACTACAGAGCTATGTTATCACTGGACACTTTCCTGGTTTGATCCAATCTTTTCTTTTAATCCGCACAATGAAGGTCATAGTGAACAGGCATTCCTCCACGTCCTACCACATGAATGTGGGTGTCCCCCAGGGCTCTATTCTAGGCCCGACGCTCTTTCTGATCTTCATGAATGACGTGACCAAATCCCAAGTAAGCATCCACGCTGATGACACCACCATTTACTCCCGCCTCAGTAAGAAATCTGGCCAGGCGGACAAAGATAACCTCTCTGCTGTTCTCGAGAAGGACCTCCACTCTGTGGTAGACTAGGGTAAGAAATGGCTTGTAAATTTTAATGCTTCTCAAATAAAGCTGCTATCTGTCAGCCACCACAGGCCATCCCTCCTACCCCCAAATCAGTATGGGCCAAGTGAGTCTCCCAGAAAGCGATACACTGCACTTCCTCGTCCTCACCCTCTCTTCCGACCTCAAATGGAACCACTACATTGAATCTATAGCTAAATCCACTGTTAGGAAGGTTGGGTCACTGTGTCGGACCAGAAAGTTTTTTTTCTGCCTGAGTTCATCTTGCACATATACAACTCAACCATCCGCCTGTGCATTGAATACTGTCGTCATATCTGGACTGGTGCCCCTGATACTTATCTCAGGGTTCTCGATAGGCTCCAAAGGAGAATCACTAATATGATCAGATCCGACCTGGCAGCTCGACTTCAGTCATTTTCTCACCGACGGGATGTGGCTTCCCTCTGTCTCATTTACAAATATTTTTCATGGCTTCTGCTCCACAAGAATTTACTCGAGAAACCAGATTGGCAGATAGGTCTCATCTTTTTACAATTAAATCAACCAAATATATCCGCCACTTCTTCTCCATCAGTTTTATCGCACTTCCCGCCTGTGGAACTCCCTTCCGTATCCTTGCTTCTTTGATGGCCACAATCTCCAGGAATTTAAATGCAATTTCAATTCCCATCTCTTATCCACATGACTCCAGTCGTTCCCTTATCCTTCCCCACTTACCCGTGTATCTTGTTCTTTTCCTTTCTCACTCTACCCTCGCAACTGTTTTCACACAGGTATTCGCATCCTTCTCTTACCCTTTCTCTGACACTCCCTGTAACCTGCTCGTCTTTCTCTTCCCTCTCCTCCTGCTTAAACTTTCAATCTTCTCTTACGTAGATCCCTACACACCAACGGCGATACCCCCTTGCTTGGGGTGAAACGATTTAAAAAATTCTAATACCCATCTCAATCATATAAAGTTTATCTAACAGTTCCTACAGTTCTTTTTTATTTACTTTATCAAAACTTTTTTTAAATCTCAGATGCAGTGGTAATAATCCATTTGGGCCCTAACTTGACTACCGTAAATGAAAAACATGTTAAGAAATAACGTTTTATAGCTGAAAATTTACTACAAAATATCCAACGGGGTTATTGGGTTCCATACATTTGTTGGAATTTCTGTGAAAATAAATATACTGTTTGCCTCGTATATAAAAATTCCTGAAAAGATTACGATAATATTTCATTTCAAGTTTATTCTCATAATAAAAAGATAAAACATCTTGAAGCAAAGACGACAGAAGCATATAAACGTAACTGAAGCCGACGTAAAAGTTAAAAAAAAAAAACAACTTATAAGGTTTTCACCTCTTGCTTTGATCGTAATATTTCTGAACCTTCGTGATTATTTTTTCCCGGAATTTATCTGATATTCTCTCTATATCAGTCATTAAAATTTGGCGTCCTTTTCACTCTGACCTACTGTTGAATTCAAGGTCAGTAGTAAAACTTACATTGTGTTTCAAATTTATTTCTGTTTTAATGAAGAAACGAAGAGACTCTTCTTCTTCTTCTTCTTCTTCTTCTTCTATGTCCCCTGTCCCTTCAGGACGTAGGCGATCATGGCTCTCCACGTCTCCCTATCCCTTGTGGCTCTTAATATGTTTTCTCCTGTTGCTCCTGGCAACCCCCGTTCCGTCATCCACCTGATCAGTCCCTGCAAATATGTTATCCGCTGCCTTCCTCTGTCTCTCCTTCCTTCTATCTGTCCAGTCAGTATCAGGTTCTCCAGGCCCTCCTTCCTCATTGCATGTTCCAGGAACTTCAGTTGTCTCTTCCTGATGCTAAGCATCAATTTCCTTTTTGTTTCCATTCTTTCTAACACCTCATCGTTGCTTGTATGCTCAGTCCACGATATCCGTAGCATACTTCCGTAGAACCACATTTCGGCCGCTTCCAGTTTTGTCCTCATTTTCGATGATATTGTCCAGCATTCACTGCCGTATTGAAGAGCTGACATCACGTAGCAGTCTAGAACTCTTTTCTTCGTTTCTATTGAGATTTTCCTGTGTGTTAGTATTTTGCTCATCTTCTGGAACGCGTCCTTTGCCATGCCAAAGTCCGTGTCGCACTTTCCATCTCCTGTTAGAACACTTCCTAGGTACTTAAATTCTTGTACTTGTTTGATTCTGTTATTCTCCACCTGTATTTGGCATTTTGGGTTGTATCTTTTGCTGATGACCATGCACTCAGTTTTCTTAAAGTTTATTTGTAGTCCCTTCTTGTCACTCTCCACTGCTACTTTCTGTATGAGGTCTTGTAGTTTCCTTTCCGTGTCCGCAATCAGGACTGTATCGTCCGAATACCTTATGTTGTTCAGGTTGTGGCCTCCAATAACAAATCCTGTCGTGTCATTTAGGGTCCTCAAAATTTTCTCGCTGTATAGGTTGAACAAATCCGGTGAAAAGACACATCCTTGGCTTACGCCTTTTTCTATCTTTGTGTATCTACTGAGGTCATTACCTGTCCGGATGCAGGCCGTTTGTTGCCAGTAGAGATTCTTGATTATTTTTATGTCTTTGCCGAAAATGCCGAGGTTGCCTACCATCTCCATAAATTCTTTGTGTCGTATTTTGTCGAATGCTTTCGCGTAATCAATGAAGCATAGGTACAAGTCTTTATTCATTTGTAATGCCCTTTCAGAGAGCATCCTAATCATGAATATTGCGTTCCTTGTTCCAGTGTCTTTGACGAACCCGCACTGTTCCTGCCCTATCTCTGGCCTGATTCTGCTTCTCGCTCTATTCATCAGGATTCTGACAATCAGTTTTGTAATGTGACTCATTAAGCTGATAGTTCTGTGTAGTTCGCACTCGTTTATACCAGGTTTCTTCGGCAGCGCTATAAATATCGACTTGCATAGGTCGTCTGGTATTATTCCGCTGCTATAAATTTCGTTTATTATGTCGGTAATCTTTTCTATGCCATATTCTTCTAAGGCTGTCAGCAGCTCTATCACTATGCCATCTGGACCAGGTGCTTTGTTTCTGTTCATTTTGGCCATTGCAGCTTCCACTTCGGATTTTAGTATTTCCGGTTCATCCACCTCCTTGTGTATTCTCGGTTGTTCTATCTTGTCGCAAAAGAGATCCTTTATATATTCTTCCCATCGCTGGAGTATTTCCTCTTTCTCTAATATGATTGTCCCTTCCTTGGATATTATGCATCCTGTTGAGGAGCAGGTTTTTTGTCCTGTCAGTTCTCTTATCTCTTTATGCATCTCTGCTTTGTTGTTCCTGCTCAGTCTCTCTACTTCTGCACATTTGTTGTTGAGCCATTCCTCTTTGGCTTGTCTGCATTTGTTCCTTATCTCCCTGTGAAGATTTTGTACTCTGCTCCGTGTCTTGGCGTTATTTTTTGTCTCCTTTGCATTATGTGGAGGATCTCTTCGGTCATCCACACGTTTTTTCTTCTGCGTCTGATTTCCTTTGGGGCTATATTGTTCGCTGAGGTCACCATCGCTTCTTTTAGTGAATCCCATTTTGAGTATCCTTTTCCAATTTGTTCTTCATATTTCTTTCTCACGCTGTTATTGTATTCTTTCTGCAGGGTGAGATCGTCCTCTAGTGTGTCGTATTGCAGCCTTGGTGATATGCTGGGCTGCTTCAGTCTTCGGAGTTTCAATTTTAGTTTGCAGATGACTGGGACGTGGTCACTTCCGCAGTCGGCACCTGGGTATGTTTTGCATTGGACTACTGCGTTCCTGAATCTCTTGTTTATAGTTATATAATCTATTTGGTTCTTCGTGTCGCCTCCTGGACAGACACCATTTTGACGGCAATCTCGTCGCGTGTGACCGTAATTTACGAGCCAACACTAGAATACTGGCACGTGATGTTCACTCACAATGCCATAGAAAAGACACTGGTCACTAAGTCTATCAGTAAAAATCAGTGCAACATTCATTTCGCCAATTTCGTTCTCATTCAATGAAAATATATTGAACATTTACACTAATATTACACCAAATTGTGCATATGCGAAACAAAACTACTTATTGCTTATTTTTTTAATCATATCACCCCGAGCAAGGCGGTAACACCACTGAAGCGCAGGGAGTTACGTAGGAGGGAAAGATTGGAAAAGAGAAAGGCGGAGACCACATCCTAAACAGGGAACAAGGGATGAGCCTCTTCACCTGTTCAATAGACGTGGGTGGAGTGTGGACCAGGCGATAGTTTAGTCTATCTACTCCAATTGAGAAAAAAAGAAAAGAGTGAAAAGATTGGAAAAGAGAAAGGCGGAGACCACATCCTAAACAGGGAACAAGGGATGAGCCTCTTCACCTGTTCAATAGACGTGGGTGGAGTGTGGACCAGGCGATAGTTTAGTCTATCTACTCCAATTGAGAAAAAAGAAAGAAAAGAGTGAAAAGATTGGAAAAGAGAAAGCCGGAAACCACATCCTAAACAGGGAACAAGGGATGAGCCTCTTAACCTGTTCAATAGACGTGGGTGGAGTGTGAACCGGGCGATAGTTTAATCTATCTACTCCAATTGAGAAAAAAAGAAAAGAGTGAAAAGATTGGAAAAGAGAAAGGCGGAGACCACATCCTAAACAGGGAACAAGGGATGAGCCTCTTCACCTGTTCAATAGACGTGGGTGGAGTGTGAACCGGGCGATAGTTTAGTCTATCTACTCCAATTGAGAAAAAAGAAAGAAAAGAGTGAAAAGATTGGAAAAGAGAAAGCCGGAAAGCACATCCTAAACAGGGAACAAGGGATGAGCCTCTTCACCTGTTCAATAGACGTGGGTGGAGTGTGAACCGGGCGATAGTTTAGTCTATCTACTCCAATTGAGAAAAAAAGAAAAGAGTGAAAAGATTGGAAAAGAGAAAGGCGGAGACCACATCCTAAACAGGGAACAAGGGATGAGCCTCTTCACCTGTTCAATAGACGTGGGTGGAGTGTGGACCAGGCGATAGTTTAGTCTATCTACTCCAATTGAGAAAAAAAAAAAAGAAAAGAGTGAAAAGATTGGAAAAGAGAAAGCCGGAAACCACATCCTAAACAGGGAACAAGGGATGAGCCTCTTAACCTGTTCACTAGACGTGGGTGGAGTGTGAACCGGGCGATAGTTTAATCTATCTACTCCAATTGAGAAAAAAAGAAAAGAGTGAAAAGATTGGAAAAGAGAAAGGCGGAGACCACATCCTAAACAGGGAACAAGGGATGAGCCTCTTCACCTGTTCAATAGACGTGGGTGGAGTGTGAACCGGGCGATAGTTTAGTCTATCTACTCCAATTGAGAAAAAAGAAAGAAAAGAGTGAAAAGATTGGAAAAGAGAAAGCCGGAAAGCACATCCTAAACAGGGAACAAGGGATGAGCCTCTTCACCTGTTCAATAGACGTGGGTGGAGTGTGAACCGGGCGATAGTTTAGTCTATCTACTCCAATTGAGAAAAAAAGAAAAGAGTGAAAAGATTGGAAAAGAGAAAGGCGGAGACCACATCCTAAACAGGGAACAAGGGATGAGCCTCTTCACCTGTTCAATAGACGTGGGTGGAGTGTGGACCAGGCGATAGTTTAGTCTATCTACTCCAATTGAGAAAAAAAAAAAGAAAAGAGTGAAAAGATTGGAAAAGAGAAAGCCGGAAACCACATCCTAAACAGGGAACAAGGGATGAGCCTCTTAACCTGTTCAATAGACGTGGGTGGAGTGTGAACCGGGCGATAGTTTAATCTATCTACTCCAATTGAGAAAAAAAGAAAAGAGTGAAAAGATTGGAAAAGAGAAAGGCGGAGACCACATCCTAAACAGGAAACAAGGGATGAGCCTCTTCACCTGTTCAATAGACGTGGGTGGAGTGTGAACCGGGCGATAGTTTAGTCTATCTACTCCAATCGGGGAAAAAAAAAGAAAGAAAAGAGTGAAAAAATCTGGAAAAGAGAAAGCTGGAAACCACATCCTAACGTATAAATAGGGTACCTCCAAAAAATTTCTAAAAAAGACCATATTATGATGGAACGGAACCAAACGTGATGAAAATAAAGATTTATCAAAATGTTTATGTTATTATTAATAGCAAAGTATTTTTATTATTTTACTAGCAGTATAGCCCGGCGTTGCTCGGGTATAATGAAAGCTTTAAAAGTAATCCATGGTCCAGGAACTCAGACTCTTTGGACGTTGGCACGAAAGACTAAAAAGCAATAATTGATTCCAGTTAAAGCGAAATCGTAGACTGATAGAAAAATGAATGGATGTAAGTCAAATTTTGATTTCCTGCTATCGATATCAAATAAGTTTTTTCGTCGTAAACTGAATTTTGAAGGCAAAATAAGTCCTCTGATTAAATGGTATCATGGCTGAGACTAGGAACTACAATTATATCTACTTAGAGCTAAACCCGAAGCAAAAACTAAAATAAAAGGGCTGAAAAAATACAGACATACAGGCAGATAAACAGACACACACAAACATCTTGCCTTTTATATATATATATATATATATATATATATATATATTGTCGATTTTCTGCACTATTGTAAGAACTGCAACCTTGAAACTTCTGAATATCGTTTCTTATGTCTTTGTCTATGAGTGTAACAAATTTGATTAAAATCAGACCACGTCTTATATAACCCGAATTTTTAGATTATCGATTATCGGCTATACCTCGACACAAAACCTAGCTAAGAATACTCGCAGACGCTTATAGTACAACTGTGTAAATTTTCAAGAAAATCGGTTCAGCCGTTTCGGAGTCTATAGGTAACGGACACACACACACACAGACAAAGTTCCATACATAAATAAGTTTAGATTAATTTTTTAATCCTTTCTAACACATGCGAAATTTTCGTTAAAATGTTGTTTTTCTTGCCTCAGTGGTTTTAGCGTCATTTTTGGAGTGAAAACAATACATTGTTGTTGAAATTTTGTAAAAATCAAACAATTGTTAGATTTTAATGAAATTTTCAGGTCTTATTCACAAATGAATTAAATTATTATTGATTTTTTTAAAATTTTGATAAAAATGTATTTTATACCTGTTGCCGCCATTTAATTTTATAATATTTCTAAAAATTAAAATTTCAGTCTCTTCAGAATTTAAATCATCAATTTGTTTTTGTCAAACAGAAAAACCATTTACAAAAATCCGCTTCAAATCATAATATAAAAATGCTATAAAACTATTACTCTATTTAATTAGGAAAGTTTCTAATTTATTATAAATAGGAAAACCATTGTATTAGGAAAACAACATTTCGATGAATAATGAATTTTTACAAGAATTGTTTTCCTTTTTTAAAAAATTAATTTGAAAAATGCATTAAGCTTTAAATCTTTTAAAACTTTAAATTATGTTATTATTAAGTAAAAACTATATTTAATAATAATAAATGGAAAAGTTTAATACAAATTATCAAGTACCGATATTTTAAAAGGATTTTTTATTTATTTATTTTTTGTATGTGTATAAACATGCCATTTTTTTAAAATTATGGTTAGCCTTACACAACATTATCAGGAAATAAGAGCGATGACCATAATAAATTTAAATTTAATTAAATTTATTTAATTCAATAAAACATTAGATTGAGGAGAATATTTTCCTAATTTTTAAGATTTCTGAGTCCTTAAAAATTAAATAAAAAAAGATGATCATGTCATTTTTTTCAATTGTGTTTTACAGATATTTTCCATAGAACAAAATTTGATCTCTTATCAAGCTGAAAAACACGTCAACACCGCTGCTGTCCGATTCAAAAAAATCATTTCTGCTATATTTTAACCTTGAAGTAAAGTTTGTTTCAAATGAGAGTAATTATATTTTTAATCGGCTAAACATTACTAAAATAAAATTTCAAAATGGCGCATTTTATTTTTGGAAGATATTTTAATGAAGAGAATTACATTGCGATGAAAGACAAGTAAAACAAATGCAGCTAATCAGTTATTTTAGCTTTATTTACATTGTTCGGACTGTTGACCTCATCTTTATTGACCCAAACAACCCTTTACTTGACCCAAAGAATTGTGAGTTCAATTCCTGGCGACAGTAGTAGGAAACAAAAACTTAGAGAGCTGAATTTAATAGAGATAAGTAAGATAACCGGAAGTGGCATGAACCATAACACAAAAACAATCTACCCTAGTGATCGAAATAGTGTTCAGTTCAAGATTCCAGTCACCTGAAGAAGGTCATAGGGAACAACGATCGTAACGTCTTGAATATGACAATAAAGATGAGGACAACAGTCTTATCTCAGAAATATAAACAGTTATTTTAGCCACAAAAGTCTTTACAGTTAATTTAAATTGTTTTTTGAAATACAGCAAAGTATTTTGCTTATTGGCAATTTTACATTTACATTGTTTTTTGAAATACAGCAAAGTATTTTGCTTATTGGCAATTCTACATTTAATCTATTAGCTTGAAATCATAACTAAAATATTAGTTTAAAAAATACTTTTCATTTGATAAACTTCATTTGAAAACTTAAGTATCGCGTTGCATATATATATATATATATATATATATATATATATATATATAATTCCTGTAATGGTTGTTACAATGTTTTTAAATTCATAGTGATACTATGAATTTAAAAACATTGTAACAACCATTACAGTATAACGCTCTACATTTGTATCGAGCACTCTTTATAAAAGTAAATGCATGAACAAAAAGGTAAATAAACCTACGAGTTCAACAACTTAGTTACAATATATATATAATTAAATATAAAACTTTAATCCAAAAGGAAAATCAGGAAAGTAAATCCCAAATAACTGATCCTAATTAATATTGTCTATTTTCTTTTAATCCCACCCCTTCATTTTTTTCTGTGATGTATATTTTTTTGAACTTCCGCCGGTAATATATCTTGGTTTATTTTTAAATAAAGTTACCGTTGATGCGTGAAATTTCTCTTAGGGATTTCATGTAGAAATGGCCATACAACTGATTTGAACATCGAAATTTATTTTATTTTATATTTATATATATATATATATATAAAATAATTTGTTTGAACATTATTTTTTATCGATACTCGTATTTAAGTAGATATTTTGTTTTTAATCAAACAGTATTATATATTTATTTCTCACGGCCTGATTGTTTACGATAAATTTTTATTACGAAATAGTGTTTCATTCGGCAGGATATATATATATATATATATATCCTATGGCGAATGTCACACACACACACACACACACACACACATATATATATATATATATATATATATATATATATATAAATAAAGGTTCGATGAATTACGTAATATATATATATATATATATATATATATATATATATAGTATATATAGTAATTACATTATTTGGTCCTCATCTTTGTTGCCATTTGTACGACGTTTCGGCCGTTCTACGCTCCGACCTTCTTCAGGTGTTAGGAAGTTCGAATCGAACCCTTTATTACAATCACTGGGGTATATCATCCTCATTCCTTTTACTACAATCACTGTGGTATATCATCCTGATTCCTTGCTTAAAGGCTCGATTAGAAGTCATGTTCACTCCTGCAGCCTGGTATTGAACTCACAACTCTTTGGGTTAAGTCAGGAACTAGCCAACATCTATATTCACTGGGCCATGTGTCCTTAAGGACAAGAACAACTGAAGTTTTGGGATTTATAATCCTAATGTCCCCTAACCCTTTTTTACCAGAGTTCATATTGCAATTTTTTTTATGTTAACGGTTTTCTCTAGTATTAAAAATGCAATTTTTCGATGTTAATGGTTTTCTCTAGTATTAAAACAATAAAGAAAAGGTGACTAAATGGGAATAACTGGTTTGCACTCCTAAATAAGATGGGAATTTCTCCGCAAACAATGAATTATTTTGGTAATTTCTATAGTTTTGTGAAGGGTCATTAACATTCAAATAGTTCTTCTGACGAAACGAAATTTTTTTGCATATAAATCAAGATAATGAAAACCAAGAACAACAAAAATATTTGCTGCATATTTATTAATTGTTTTTTATTATTATTGTTTGATTTTTTTTATCAACACTTGCAATGCTAACACTAACCCTGAAAGTAACCTTGACCATAAAACAAAATTATATATATATAGTTTTCAATAGTTGATTTTCTTTCGTTTGTTTTGTAACACAGTAGCAGCCAGTGTTATTTGTTACTTCCCTTTGGTAATTTTACTACGTCATAAAGTTAGTTTACGAACCAGTAACAAACTTTTACCAAACAATTTTGGTTAGCTTTTGAATTTTTACTATATATGTGGGCGGCGGAAATGTTGTTCCACATGAAAGTAGGCATTGACGCGAAAATGTTTGAGAAACAAGGATCTAAGCAAAAACAGCAAAAGAGAAACCAGTCAACATCATTGGATGCTGTCAAGTTGCAGGTGTTGCATCAAAGTTTTCCTTTTCTATTCGGTTAATTTAACGAAGGCTACGGGGTTATAAAACTCCCAATCAACTTACCGCGCACCTGGACTTTAACCGTGGTATATCTACATGATCATAATTGCGCTATTTCGCGGTTGACCTCGTGAAAAGCTGATCTTTGTATAAATATATACACAACCGGCCATAATTATTAGGCCACCCCAGTTTTTTAAAAGAAATGATGTATTTCATACTATTTTAATATTTATTGCCAAGTGGATAATTCTAAATGAAAATATAATTGTTCTTTGTTAATACTTCACAATAACATGTGTATCAAATGAACTGTTCTGGTGTCCAGTTTTTTGTGATCTCTTCCCCATGCTAGTCTCTTCTTCTTATTGGCTGGCCGAAGCATAGGCTTTCTGGCTACCTTGTAAAATTTTGTAAAGTAATAACAAAAGAACCATTCTATTTTCATTTAGAATTATCCATTTGTCAATAAATACTAAAAATAGTATGAAATACATGTTTGTTTTTTTTTAAACTGGGGTAGCCTAATAATTATGGCCGGTAGTGTACGTTCAAATATGCATTCGTTTTAAAATTCTCTTCAAAATAAGTTAAAATGTAAAAATGTTATGCCGCAGAACAACTATGAACTTCTCCTTCCGGTTGGATGAACTACTTCCTGATTGACCATACACTGCTGGCCAAAGAAAATAAAGGAAAAAAATATCTTTTTTGTGTTGCTAGACTCAATCACCTAGTTGCGTAGAGCTCCAAAAAATCAACATAAGAAATGGAAAAATAAAACATTTTAGCATTTAAATGAAAAATGTTTAATACTGAAGTATTCCTAAAATTCCTTTCGGGGCGGGGATAATAAGCAAGTTGTATCATCACATTCTCTTGAATTTCTTCGACGTTTTCAAATTTTGTTTAATTCACGAGAGATTTCATTTTTGCACAGAGAAATGTTGCAAAGGATAGGATCCTGCTAACATGGCATTTGTCGTAAATAGGGAATATGTGCTTAGCCAAAAACTGCTGCTCAATCTTCACTAATGGAATCTCTGTGGTGTGGTGGGACGACCGCATTCTACACACTTTTCTTTCAGGCGCTGTTAAAAACAACGGAAGTGAGAACAATATAACAGTGCGCATGCGCGATAGAGTTCAAAGTCAATCTTTGACAAACAGATTCCCTCTGCTCCAATACCATTGCAACAGTCTCGGTACTTTTTGATCAGATCTCGTATATATGCTTTTAATATGGTTTAGTCTTTGGAAGTATAAAAATGAATGTTTAGGAGAATTTGTTTTTCCTACAAGAAAAGATGAGTAGAAAAGTCTCCACTCTACTGCTGGGAACATTGTGATAGTGAATAGAATATGCATTCTTGAAATCGTCGATAATTGTGTGGTGTAATGGATTGCGTTAGAAATGGGAAATTGGAGAACCGAGTTCAGATTATGTCCACTCACGCGCACATAGCATTCTTCTTCTTGTTCTTCTATGTCCCCTGTCCCTTCAGGACGTAGGCGATCATGGCTCTCCACGTCTCCCTATCCCTTGTGGCTCTTAGTATGTTTGCTCCTGTTGCTCCTGGCAACCCCCGTTCCGTCATCCACCTGATCAGACCCTGCAAATATGTTATCCGCTGCCTTCCTCTGTCTCTCCTTCCTTATATCCGTCCAGTCAGTATCAGGTTCTCCAGGCTCTCTTTCCTCATTGCATGTCCCAGAAACTTCAGTTGTCTCTTCCTGATGCTAAGCATCAATTTCCTTTTTGTTGCCATTCTTTCTAACACTTCGTCGTTGCTTGTATGCTCAGTCCACGATATCCGTAGCATCCTTCTGTAGAACCACATTTCGGCCGCTTCCAGTTTTGTCCTCATTTTCGATGATATTGTCCAGCATTCACAGCCGTATTGAAGAACTGACATCACGTAGCAGTCTAGAACTCTTTTCTTCGTTTCTATTGAGATTTTCCTGTGTGTTAGTATTTTGCTCATCTTCTGGAACGCGTCCTTTGCCATGCCAATTCGCCTTCGGATCTCCGTGTCGCACTTTCCATCTCCTGTTAGAGCACTTCCTAGGTACTTAAATTCTTGTACTTGTTTGATTCTGTTATCCTCCACCTGTATTTGGCATTTTGGGTTGTACCTTTTGCTGATGACCATGCACTCAGTTTTCTTAAAGTTTATTTGTAGTCCCTTCTTGTCACTCTCCACTGCTACTTTCTGTATGAGGTCTTGTAGTTTCCTTTCCGTGTCCGCAATCAGCACTGTATCGTCGGAATATCTTATGTTGTTCAGGTTGTGGCCTCCAATAACAAATCCTGGTGTGTTATCTAGGGTCCTCAAAATATTCTCGCTATAGCATTAGGAGGATATAAATTCATTATCTTTACCCTATCTTTCGGTTAAATAGTAGGGTTTGTATATATAAAAAAAAGTATTGTTATTTTCAAAAATTGTTATTGAAATAATCACTCGCAAAATAAAAGGAATTATTTCTAAAATCCTAAAATATGTTTTTGTTTTAAATAAGTAACAAAAGAATCATAAAAAAGTAATCAGTGGTTTGTATGCTGTGAAAGTACTAAGTGGGAACTTAGTAGTAACTGATCGTAGGATTTTTCTGGATTTTCCATCTTCTAAGTCATTTAGTGAAGTGACATACGGGATGCACGCTTGGGTGATCATGCCTCGAAAGAGACATGACTGACTGGACAGAAGATTATCCCGCAGTAGGTTATCATTGCTTTCTGCGGTTGATTGGTTGCCAGCCAAGGCTATAGAACCCAATCTGTCCTGTTATTTAACCCATAACTGGAGGGAAGGGACGGATTAATACTTTTCCCAAAGGTATTTGCGCGTAAGTCAATGCAGGGAATTCAATTGGAATTCGAACTCGGCTCTCAGATTTCTCGTTCCGAGCTGATATCCACTGCACCACAACGCGCACCCTGCACCACAACGCACATCCATTCTCCTGATACCCAAACCCAAACCCCGCTCTGCTATCCAATTGCTTAAGCTCGTCAAGCATGTCTCTCTTTCTCTCTATTTGACCTGTGAGTATCAGATTCTCCAAGTCCTCTTTCCTCATTACATGACCCAGGAACTTCAGCTGTCTTTTCCTGGTGTTGAGTATTACTTTCATTTTTGTTCCAATCCTCCCCAAAACTTCATCGTTGATCCCATGTTTGGTCAATGGTATACTCAGCATCCTTCTGTAGGACCACATTTCGGCTGTTTCAAGTCTCTCCTTCGTCTTTGAGGAGATTGTTCAGCATTCACTGGAATATTGAAGAACAGACATTCTATTGCAATCCAGTACTCTCTTTTCTTGTTTCTAGCGAAGTTTTCCTGTCTGTCAATACTTTAATGCATCCTTGGCCACGCCAATTCGCCTTCGGATCTCAGTGTCGCACTTTCAATCTTGTATCAAACCAATAAGAATGATTTTTCCCTGAAATAACAATTTGGGGCCTTATGTTTCCCAAAATTCGGTACAATATCTTTCATATTGATGGAATATTAATATCAGTCAACATATGTAGAGTACTGGATTTGACTGTGTCTCCTAAATAGTACATATATAAACCTACTAGAAGTGTAGCCCGGCGTTGCTCGGGTGTAATGAAAATTTTAAAACTAATCCATGGTCCTGGAGCTGAGACTCTTTGGACGTTGGCACGAAAAACTAAAAAGCAATAGTTGATTCCAGTTAAAGCGAAATCGTAGACTGAAAGAAAAACGAATGGATGTAAGTCAAATTTTGATTTCCTGCTATCGATATCAAATGAGTTTTTTTTTCGTCGTAAACTGAATTTTGAAGGCTAAATAAGTCCTCTGAGTAAATAGTATCATGACTGAGATTAAGAACTACAATTATATCTACTTAGAGCCAAACCCGAAGCAAAAACTAAAATAAAAGGGCTGAGAAAAATACAGACATACAGGCAGATAAACAGACACACACACAATATATATATATTCGATTTTATGCACTATTGTAAAAACTGTAACCTTGAAACTTCTGAATATCGTTTCTTATGTCTTTGTCTATGAGTGTATGAACTTTGAGTAAAATCGGACCACTCCTTCTATAACCCGATTTTTTCGATTATCGATTTTCGATATTTATCGGGATACCTCGACACAAAACCTAGCTAGAAACACTCGCAGACGCTTATAGTACAAATTTGTAAATTTTCAAGAAAATCGGTTCAGCCGTTTCGGAGTCTATAGTAACGGACACACACACACACACACACACTCAGAAAAAGTTCCATTTATAAATAAGTTTAGATTTTTTATACTACATATCTTTTATCTAAAAATGTATTAGGTTTTCGCGACGTAATTATAGTTCCTTATAATACCGCACACTAAATTGTGAAGAAAGATAAGTCTAGAATATCACAGGAATTTTAATGCTTGATTCTTTCGAGATAAAAAATAACATGTAATTATTTTTCCATATTCATTATTTATTTTATCAGAACTTTCCATAAAAATAACCACATGGAAATTTAAAAATAAAATGTTTAAAAACAAACATATATTTTAAATATACCGAACAGAAAAAAAAAGCATATTAAATTATTTTTAAGAATATAAGGTACGCTTCATAATAAAATCGACATTTTTTTCTATCTAGATGTTTCGCTCCGAAATTAGAATACATTTTTCCTTTTAATAGAATCCAGCACTGTGCACGTGGCCTTCACGAATTGTCCTGGTGTTTTAAAAGAAAACTATGTCTCCAACGCGATTTTTGTACAAATATAAATATCTCCATTTTCCTGGATATTTTATGCGGGAAGTAAGATCACCAAAGACAAGCAACGTGTCATTATCTAGATGGGCGACTGCTTGGAAATATGAGGTGCTGTAAACATAATTATACGGGTGGTGTAATGAATAATCGCTCAGAATTGTTAACCCTCTAGGGCCATTCGTATCATATTTGATACAGTATTTCCCTATAAGGAAACATTTGGTATTTCCCTGTTAGGAAACATTTGGTATTCATTGACTGAGCAGTCAGTACTGCTTTCATTTGAAATTTATAAAATATTTCTCTTAAAAAATTTTTCAGGAAAATATTTCTTTCAAGGCTTCTTTTCATACTGTATCAAATATGTGTGTGTGTGTGTGTGTGTGTGTGTGTGTGTGTGTGTGTGTGTGTGTGTGTGTGTGTGTGTGTGTTTCTTGTACTTTTCTTTTTTGGTCCACGGTATGACGGTAAACTGCCTCCGGCAGAGTGGTAGCACCTGTTAGGGTCCCAGCTATGGATAAATAGTTAACCCCCAAACTGGGATCCAAACACTATGAAAGTATAAAAATAGACTTTTATGGAAATGTATACATAAAAATAGACTTTTATAGAAAAATATACATTTTTAAGGAAAAATATTACCAACAATACATTTTTGAAGAAAAAAATTATTCCCATAATACCTTACTGAATGAAAAAAATCTTATTACCAGAAATACATTTCTAATACAAAACTAGAAGACATCTTCAGTTTCCTAAAGTTAAAAAAATAAAAATAGAATTTTTTTCATTGAAATGTGACTAAATCAACCTTCTCATTATAACTGAAGATTAAAAAAATGCCTTAAAACCCCACCTTTTTGGCGTTAAATGACCCACAGAAGTTGATATGCCGTTAAACGAAACTCAAACTCAAACTCAAACTCAAACTTTTCTTTTTTGTTGTTTGTTGTTATTAATTATTAAACGTCTCCCTTCAGCACCTCCCCAATGTGTTTACTGAACATAAGAACTAAGTTATAATTTAATTCTTTCGTACTTTACGTACATTTGTATTTCCGTTTTTAACAGCTTTATGGGAGTAGATAGACTCAGCTATAATCCATCCCGAACTTCTTCCATTTTTATTGAGCAGGAGTGGTAGTTCATTCCTTTTTCCCCTGTTCAGGATATTATTTACCGGCTCACTCTCTTTTCTACTATTCATAGACAAGAAGATTTCGTTAGAAACAAAGGGTACTGGACTGTTATATATCTATCCTCCTTTCTACGATGGTTTAATTGTTTTAAGCTTTTGGTGATCGGACTAGCAAGTGACTGTGACTTTCCATTGAGATAATACCGGATTAGCAGTTTGCTGGCTGCTGCTTTCGTCTGGGCATTAGGAGCCCGATCTCTTTGGTAGCGCTTAGAGTGGTTGCTTTGATCAAGAGTCGCATAATATCGGGGTATTTGTAGTGCCATGTCGCGCATGAGTAAGTGTTCTTGCATATGTTTCCAGTAGGCAACCCTGAGGTCAAACTATGCTCTGTTCTCAGCAATAATTTGACTGGTTTGTATTACCATTGACGATAGATAATGACAATTACGGTGGTCTTTTCTCTCTCCTCTCTAAACGAATCTCGTAGAAAACACAAAAAATACAACTAAACCAGTAAGCAAAAAACCCACCTCCACTCCTCAGCCCTTCGTAGTATCGTTCCAACGTATGCACCGTGTAACCTTTCCTCTTCGAACGACCACCAGATATCTTTGACCTATGTTTGAACTAACTTAAATTCGTCCATTTCTACCAATGAATGTCTGGTTCCAGTTTATCTTCTCCTTTACCGAAATGATCCCAGCATTCACATTGCTGGCATTGGTGTTTACATCCGAGACAATCTTCCAATGGCCGGGGAATTGTCTTTCGTGACCCATGTCTAAGCCCTCATGTGCTTTTGTCTTTCGTTACTAAACTCTGTTAGCTATATTCTTTTCTCGCCCCATTTTTCTCTTGCAGTATATTAACAATAATAATAAAAAAAAACTTTATTTACACCCAATGCTGTATAGGGCAGCGTTTTTGCTGTTTCCGTAATAAACTGTTTTTTATGGGTCAGGGTTGTTAGCCCTGCGCCCAACCTAAAAACCTGGAGGAAGGTGATTTTTAAGCGTAGCTTAGACGTGGCACACGGCCGAAAGTGAGGGGTACCCATTGAGGATCGAACATTATACTCAGTAATATTGATTCTAGCGAGACTTGCTAGCCTACTAATTGCACCACGCCGAGGTGTCCATATTAACCATATTAACCATAATAGCTGACAGAATAGAAAAAGCACTTTCTCTCCATCAAATTTGTACGAAAACTCGATACGTACTCTTATATATATATTCTAAACATATAATGTTACATATACAATAATCCTTACTCATAAACACAGTAAAAAGAAGCTTCAGATATTGGAAGCCATCTACATTAAATCCAAACAACCCACACTTAATAAAATCACGTTTAAATCCGGTCATAACACATTACATTGCATTTGAATACATGGTTCTGTTGTCATTTCGCGCTATCAGGCGGTGTGACGTCATAGAACCGCATTGCAAATTTGCGAACTGCGTTTGTTATTTTTGGTAACTATTGCCGTTGCCTAGCGGAGTTTTATGTCAACACAAAATAAAATCGTCGGTGATGGTGGATGTTATTTTGTTACCGTCTTGATAACCTCTCTGAAGATGACTCATGTGAGCCGAAAGCTTAGAACCAAATTAATAAAAAATTATCCAAATGTTGAAGAATTTTGGTCTTTATTTTCAACTGAAATTAAAGCCAAAATACGACGTTTAGAACAGCTCATGATTAAATAATAGACATTCATTGTCTCTTATATTTAATAGTATATGTTTAGAAAAGTATTTGCTGCCTCAATACACTATATATATATATATATATATATATATATATATATATATATATATATATATAAATCCTATGCTTTATTAAACAACTAAAGAAAACTGAGTGCATGGTCATCAGCAAAAGATACAACCCAAAATGCCAAATACAGGTGGAGGATAACAGAATCAGACAAGTCCAAGAATTTAAGTACCTAGGAAGTGTTCTAACAGGAGATGGAAAGTGCGACACGGAGATCCGAAGGCGAATTGGCATGGCAAAGGACGCGTTCCAGAAGATGAGCAAAATACTAACACACAGGAAAATCTCAATAGAAACGAAGAAAAGAGTTCTAGACTGCTACGTGATGTCAGTTCTTCAATACGGCTGTGAATGCTGGACAATATCATCGAAAATGAGGACAAAACTGGAAGCGGCCGAAATGTGGTTCTACAGAAGGATGCTACGGATATCGTGGACTGAGCATACAAGCAACGACGAAGTGTTAGAAAGAATGGTAACAAAAAGGAAATTGATGCTGAGCATCAGGAAGAGACAACTGAAGTTCCTGGGACATGCAATGAGGAAGGAGAGCCTGGAGAACCTGATACTGACTGGACAGATAGAAGGAAGGAGAGACAGAGGAAGGCAGCGGATAACATATTTTCCGGGTCTGGTCAGGTGGATGACGGAACGGGCGTTGCCAGGAGCAACAGGAACAAACATACTAAGAGCCACAAGGGATAGGGAGACGTGGAGATCCATGATCGCCTACGTCCTGAAGGGACAGGGCACATAGAAGAAGAAGAAGAAGAAGAAGAAGATATTAATCTTGTGCTGTCATTCTGATTCTGGTTTAATGAAACGTGATGTTTCTTTAGTTGAAATAAATGTTTGATTCCAAAACGAAGCCAATTACCATTCTTAGCAAAACCGTCTCTCTTAACGTTCTCTTTGGTCATCCGAAAATGTTCATCATTTATGACGCGCGATAGTTGTTAGTCCCAGCAATCCAAATTGGCCATTCCCGAATATATTTATTTTTAATTTAGAGGATGAAAAGTGCTACACTGAGATCCGAACACGCATTCACATGAGGAAGGAAGCATTTCCAAAACTAAGCAGACCATTCAGGGACAAGTAGAAAAGAGTACTGGACTGTTATATATCTATCCTCCTATATGGCAACGAATGCCTGACACTCTCCTTAAAGATGAAAGAGAGACTCGAGGCAACATAAATGTAGTTATACAGAAGGATGCTGAGGATACCATGGACCAAACCTGTGAGCAGCGGCGAGGTTTTGGGGAGGATTCAAACGAAAAAGAAATCTTATATTTAGCATCAAACAGCTGTGGTTTCTGGGACACTAAATGAGGAATGAGTGCTTGGAGAATCTAATACTCATAAGACTGATAGAGAGGAAGAGAGAGAGGAATGTCGCGCGAGACATACCTGATGGGTTTGAGTAAATGAATGGCGGAGTTGGGATTGGGGGAGAGGAAAGAGGAAAGATGTTAAGATTGTCAAGAGATAGGAGTAGAAGACCATGATCGCCCATGTATTGAAGGGACACGGCATATAAAAAAGAAAAAATTATCATCCAGTACATATCACAAGACACATGTGCATCTATATACAAAGACACACGCATATGTGTGGGTGGATGTGTGTGTGTGCGCGCAAGTGTGTTTCTAAAGAATGTGATTGATATTTTATTTATTAATGCGACAGATTTTATTACTTAACTGTTAATCACCGTGGATTCTCGCTTCGTTTATTTATAAAACAGTTTATGTATTTATTTTCGTCTATTAATCTAAATATTCGGAAAAATGATTAGAGAACATTTTTTTTTTATAATAAGTTTACTCGAATATTCAACAACATACACTACCGGCCATAATTATTAAACCACCCCAGTTTTTTTTTTTTAAATTATGTATTTCATACTATTTTTAGTATTTATTGCCAAGTGGATAATTCTAAATGAAAATAGAATGGTTCTTTTGTTAATACTGCACAATAACATGTGTATCAACTGCTCTAGTAACAGAAGAGGACAATTTTCATTGTATTTAATTTTTTTTAAGTCGTAGTTTCCACAACCGAGAAGAAATTTTCAGCATAGGACTTACGGTTACAACTGGCAATTTCTTTAATGAAATTCAGAAACGTTACTGCTAATCTGGTACTGCTGATCTATCAATGAAGAAAACTTATCAGAAGAATTACTGTGAGAATATTTTTAAAGAAAACTGTGAAAATTCGTCACGGCGGCGCAAAAGTAACTGAAGACAAAATTCCAGGTTTGTACAGACAACATTGCATTTTTTTTTTTTGCATTTTGACAACAATATTTAGACACATATCAGGAACACAATTATAGCAATATTTGGTGCACAGACCAGTGGTAAGCATATAAATGCGTAAAATAGAAAACTTTCTAACACGACAAAGTAAACCGACTTCCATAGCAACAGATTCAATATAATCAATCAACCTCAAACCAAGAAGACGCAGTCAATTTTTTCTGCTGGAGGTTAGCATCAGCCATGCTGCAGGACGGCAAACATGTACTTTAAGATGATTACACGCAAAGAATCTTTCACCGGTTGCATTTTGGGGACAATCTAGGTTGAAAATTTTCAAATAAAAATTAGCACTAAAACCTGTGTCAACCAAAGGAAATATTGATCCAGGCTCGCAAATCTTTATATAGTTATAAAAATACAAAGAATAAAAAAAAATATTCTGCTAAGAAAAGTTTTTTTTTCGGATTGAATAGAGTTTCAGAAAGTAAAAATTAAAAAGGATAAAAGTTAAAATACGTTTAGGTCAGCTTCTTTTGATTAACTTAACAGCATTGCTTGGTCATTTATTAATCCGACAAAATAATTTAAATGTTAATTTTAGTAGTTATTCGTATCTGAGAAGACGCTCGATTATTTATGAAACAAAGTATATTTATTTATTTTCGTCTACCGGCCAGAATATTCGAGAAATCTTATATATATATTGTGTATTTGGGAAACAATCTCTTTTATACAGGTTTCATAAAAAATGACAGACAAGGTATCATTAAGTTTTTATAAAATTTGTCATGCGTTCGTATCATTTTTTTCTTTTCGGAACTTAAGTTATATAGGAATTGTCCAAAGCTTTTGGCCCTTTGAGCGCTTTCGGCTATACTTTTAGCTATTATCAAGAATTAAGTTTGTTTTGCTTATAAATAAACATGTGGAAAGTTTATGCATATAGAGTCTTATGTATGTTAAGTCCCGAACACAGTAAGCACATTGTTACCGTGTTCATAACTGATATTATTTAAGTGTAATCTCTCCATTATTTTTAATCTTCTTTTGTATGTGGGTGATGCTATTATGTATGTATTATTAACGAAGATATCAATTCCTATACAATTTGAGTTCTGAAAAGAAAAGAATAATATACTAATATATGAAAAATAATATAAAAAACTTAATGATAATATCTTGTCTGTTATTTATAATGAAATACACACAGACACACACATACACATACATATATATATATATATATATATATATATATATATATATATGTATGTGTATGTGTGTGTCTGTGTGTATTTCATTATAAATAACAGACATATATATATATATATACGATGACACGCATAATTATTGAGTACATGTTATTTTCTGTTATAACTCTAGTTTATGTTTGCCATTTTGCCTGATATTTGGTACGTAATATCTCGTAAAGTTGTTTTAGTTGTATGTGGAAGGAAAATTAAAAACTCATGGTTGAATCAATTTTTTTTTATCAAAGTTCAAAATTACCGTATGAAAAAGTATTGGATACATGACACTTTTTTCAAATTTACAATCGAAACTTTGTATTTTAATAGACTTTAAATATTCAAATTTTCGATAGTATTGGAATGTTATCCCTGACCAATCAGAGAAGCATGCAATTGCTTACAAGATGGGGCTACTAATCATCAGACCCTTCTAAGGTCCTAAAATGTCCATAATGGTATTTGTGTCTCTACACGTGTTTCGAGACCAAAGTTGACTCTTTTCAGGCGAATAGATTTCTGATTTAATATCCATTTGTAAATATTTTTCACCTATATATATATATATATATATATATATATATATATATATATATATATAAAGAATAGATAGATAGATAGATAGATAGATAGATAGATAGATAGATAGATAGATTGCATTCTCGTTGCTATGTAAATCTTCCTATTTCTCTATGTGGATGTTTTTGCGTACTCGTGTGTATGTGTGTGACATTTTCGATTTTATCCGGGGCTTAATTGTAAGTAGGAATCCTCTTATTTCCACTTGAAAAGGATGTCACTGGATGTGGAGAGGCGAGGAGGAAAAGAACAGCTTAAAACAAAAGGTTACGTTGGAGATTTCCGAAAAGATTGAAGGGATGAAGGATCAGCTATTTCGGAATTGTGTTATCAGAGGATGTTTCCAGATTTGAATATGCAATATACTAAAGAAGACTAGCAAAAGAAATCCGCGAACTCAAAGAGAAGGAAGGAAGGAAGGAAGGAAGGAAGGAAGGAAGGAAGGAAGGAAGGAAGGAATGTATAGAGGAAGAAAGATACAGGCTACGATTTAAGATTAAAGATGAAATTATGGAAGAAGTGAAGGAAAGAAAATGGTAGAATTGAAAAATGATTAGATTGTAAACCAAATAAAAGGACGACGTAGATAGATAGATAGATAGATAGATAGATAGATAGATAGATAGATAGATGAGAACATACTGAGATAGATAGATAGATAGATAGATAGATAGATAGATAGATAGATAGATAGATATGAACAGAAAAAACAGGTAGATAAATAGATAGATTGACATGAAGAGAATGAGATAGATAGATAGATAGATAGATAGATAGATAGATAGATAGATAGATAGATAGATAGATATGAACAGAAGAAACCAGATAGATAGATAAGAACGGAATAGATATGCTTGAAAAGATATGATAGATCTGATATGATTATGATAGATTGGTAGATATATAAGTATCTCTCTCTCTCTCTCTCTCTATATATATATATATATATATAAATATATAAGTTTTTATAGCAGACTGTTGCCATTCTTCTATCATTTTATAAGAATGAAATGAGAGAGCTAATTCATGAAACAAATAAAACGAAAAGCAAAAAGTATAAAAGGGAGAACGTGATATTTGTTTATGGAAATGGACATTGTTCTTTTCTTTCTCGTTTTTCTCCATTTTCTGCCATCTTAACCAATCACTGCAGCTGCCGATGGCAAGAGACAACATATCGACCTATCGAACACTTTCGAACCTCTGGTCTCATTTCAATCCATTCTATTTTTTTCCAATAAACCCGCCATCCTCTTACCAATTCCCGACGACATCCACTATCGGCGACACCAGACGCCGAGCATCGACCCTGATCCGGCCAAGCACCACCCCACTCAAGAAATCGACCTTTTCAAGAAATTTCTTCAGTCTTCCGAAAATCTAAAGTCTGTCTCGGAAAAACGGAAAAGTGATCTGGTACACGTCTCACTCGGACTCGCTATCAGACCGGGCAGCATAAATACCGTGGAGATGTGACGGCGATGTGTCCACTTCCCATTGATCCGGTTCTATATCTATTAATCGATTGATCGAAGGACGGATCGATCCATTCAGTTGCAGCAAACTACAGAGCTCTGAGGCTATTGTGTGTTTTAACGCTACGTAACATGATTTCTTATTGCGAGCCGATATCCATTACGGCTATGTATGGGAAATCAGAGACACGAGTTCGAATGTCAGTCATTTGCGCGCAAATACTATTCGGAAATTTGTGAATCCATCTCATCTGCCTTTAACTAGCGTTTAACAGAACGATAAACTGGACCCTACAGCCTTGATTGGCAACCAGTGACGATCTAACGACTACGAATGCATTTCGCATTGATCCGTTCCTATGTGTATAGATACATTAATCAAAGGTTTGACAAAGCGATACAGCTCGGACCCATCCAATTATCGCCCTATCAGCGACCCACCAATTTTCGGTAAAGTGTTCGAATCTATTACTAATGTTGAGATAGTTCACAATCTTACTGCTTATAAACTACTAGTAGTATAGCCCGGCGTTTCTCGGGTGTAATGAAAGCTTTAAAACTAAGCCATGGTCCTGGAGCTGAGAGTCATTGGACGTTGGCACGAAAGACTAAAAAGCAATAGTTGCTTCCAGTTAGTGAAACCGTAGACTGAAAGAAAAATGAATGGATGTAAGTCAAATTTTGATTTCCTGCTATCGATATCAAATAAGTTTTTTCGTCGTAAACTGAATTTTGAAGGCTAAATAAGTTCTCTGAGTAACTGGTATCATGGCTGAGACTAAGAACTACAATTATACCTACTTAGAGCCAAACCCGAAGTAAAAATTAAAATAAAAGGGCTGAAAAAAATACAGACATACAAGCAGATAAACAGATACAGACACAAACATCTTGCCTTTTATATATATATATATATATTATAGATTTTCTGCACTATTGTAAGAACTGCAACCTTGAAACTTCTGAATATCGTTTCTTATGTCTTTGTCTATGAGTGTATGAAATTTGATTAAAATCGGACCACTCCTTCTATAACCCGATTTTTTCGATTATCGATTTTCGATATTTATCGGTGGTACCTCGACACAAAACCTAGCTAAGAACACTCACAGACGCTTATAGTACAACTGTGTAAATTTTCAAGAAAATCGGTTCAGCCGTTTTGGAGTTTATAGGTAACGGACACACACACACACAAAGTTCCATTTATAAATAAGTTTAGTTTCTCAGGCAGTATGAATTCCGCTTTGCCAGGTTTACTGCCGATGTGCTAACGACCATCACGGTATACATATACCAGGCTCTCGTGCTATTGCTCTGGATATAAGGCTTTTGGTAGACTTTGGTTTATGGTATCACTGGACGCTTGCTTGATCTGATCCAATCTTTCCTATCTAACCGAATAACGATGTTCGTCTTGAATGAGCATGCCTCCACATCCTACCGCACGAAAGCTGGTGTCCCCCAGGTCTCTATCCTAGGCCCAACCCTTTTTCTAATCTTCATAAATGATCTCCCACATCACCTTTTACTCCCGCGTCAGTAAGAAATCTGGCGAGGCGGACAAACATAACCTCGCTGCTGATCTTGAGAAGAACCTCTACTCAGTCGTTGACTAGGGTAAGTAAATTTCAATGCATCTAAAACGAAACTGCTGTCAACCATCATCGGCAATCTCTCCAGCCCCCATCCATAAGCATGGACCAAGCGAGTCTCCCGGAAAGCAATATACCGCAATATACCGCGCCTCCTCAGCCTTATCCTATCTTCCAACCTCCAGTGGAATCATTACATTGTCAATAGCTAAATCCACTGCTAGTAAGGTTGAGTCATTGTGTTGAGTCAGGAATTTTTTCCGCCTGGATCCATCTTGCATATATACAAATCAACCATCCGACCATGCATAGAATAATGTTGTCATATCTGGTCAGGTGCCCCTGCTGTTCATCTCAGAATTTTCGACAGGCTACAAAGGAGAAATTTTAATGTAATTGGTCTTGACCAAGCAGCTTGACGCCAGCCAAAGATTTGACTCCTACAATGATTTCTCATTCCGAGATGATATGCATTATGATTCCGAATGAGAAATCGGAAAGCAGGGTTCAAATTCGAGTCAAGTTCGATAAATTTCATTTACCTTTGGGAAAATATGAATCCATCTAATCTGCCTCAAGCTATGGGCTTAAATGCAGGACAGACTTAGCCTTATTGTCTTGAGTGGCAACCAGTGTTAATCTAAAGGCGATATGTCAAGTTCGCATTAATCCGTCTCCGTGTCGATTGATCGAACGATCACATCGTTCACCGATCAATACTTTTGCAGCTAGCTACCGCACTTGGATGTTGTTGTACGCTTTAATTTTCCGTATCATGATTCTTATCGCGATTCTATATCAATTATGGTTCCAAATAAGAAATCGGAAAACCATTCAAATTCCAGTCGTTAAATTCACTTGCGCACATATACCCTTGAGAAAGGTATAACTCCATTCTTATCTGACCCCATCTATGGGTTTAATAACGGGACAAACTGGGATCTCTAGCCTTTATTGGCAACCAGTGGCGATCTGACGACTATGTATCCAGTTGGCATTGACTCGGCTCTATGTCAACTGATCGATCAATGGAGATTTGACTAATCGATAAAGTTTTAGCTAGCTACCGAGATTGGTTGCTGTTATGCATTTTAACGTTCCGTGCAATGTTTTCTCTTTCCGAGCCGATATCCACTTACGATTCCGAATAAGAAATCGGGGAGCCGAGTTCAAATTTCAGTCAAGTATGTTACATTCACTTGCGTGCAAGTACCCTTTGAAAAAAGGTATGAATGTATTTAATATACTTAATTGGGGGAGATAGACTAAACTATCGCTCGGTTCACACTCCACCCACGTCTATTGGACAAGTGTAGATGCTCATCCCTTGTTCCCTGTTTAGGATGTGGTTTCCGGCTTTCTCTTTTCCAATCTTTTCACTCCTTTTGCTCTTTTTTTTCAATTGGAGTAGATAGACTAAACTATCGCCCGGTTCACACTCCACCCACGTCTATTGAACAGGTAGAGGCTCATCCCTTGTTCTCTGTTTAGGATGTGGTTTCCGGCTTTCTCTTTTCCAATCTTTTCACTTTTCTCTTTTTTCTTATTTATTTTTCAATTGGAGTAGATAGACTAAACTATCGCCCGGTTCACACTCCACCCACGTCTATTGAACGGGTGTAGAGACTCATTCCTTGTTCCCTGTTTTGGATGTGGTTTCCAGCTTACTCTTTTCCAATCTTTTCACTCTTACGTAGCCCCCTGCACATCAGTGGTGTTACCGCCTTGCTCGGGGTTATATGATTAAAAAAAAACAAAAAAAACTTCAAGCTATAGGCCTAATAGCAGAACAGACTGGATCCTATAGTCCTGATTGGCAACCAGTGGTGATCTAGTAGCGATGTCCCTAATTCGCATTGAGCCGTCTCCATATCGATTGATCGAATGATCAGATCTTCCACTGATCGACACATTTGCAGCTAGGTACCGGGCTTGGGTGTCGTATCATGATTTTTTATTACGACTCGATCGCAATTACAGTTCCAAATGTGTCGTTGAGTAGTTTTCGCACTGAAGGTTAAAATCGTGCTATGTAGGTTGCTAATCGACTTAACGTACCCAAAATGTTAGGAACTTGGTAATCTTCCACTGAAAGCTGACTCCTTAGTATTCGGATAACTGCCGACTAATATCAACTGCCTAGTAGTTTTACTGTACTCCAATAGAACTCTAAAGAACTCCTATGAACTTCCCAATAACTTCTCAAGAACTTTCCGATTTAACTTCCTGTTAACTCTTATTAATATAGGAGGAAGTGTCCATTAGGAATAGGTGTGTTTCCCCACAACAAAACGAGAAACCCGAGTGCCATGTTCAAATTCCTGTCGAGTTTTTTAAATTCACTTGCGCGCATATACACTTAGAAACGGCA
>JBBBDQ010002355.1:542500-560000 GCA_037127315.1 Ascarosepion bandense
TTATGGCGAATTTTTGAACTGATTCAGTCTTTCTTATTAAACCGTGAAACTTGTCATCAATGGCCGATCTTCTAGATCATTTTCTACAAATGCAGATTTCCTCCTTCCTGATGGCACCAGTTCTCAACCTGGTCTCAATGTTGATGTCACAATCATTTATTCCTGCCACAACAATAAGTATGATAATGTCCAATTGACGGATGATCTCAAAAATGACCTACAGTATGTTGTTAGCTGAGGCAAAGAATGGCTTGTTAATTTTAATACCTTCAACAGAAAATTGCTCTCTATTAATCACCTGAAAAACCGCATTCTACTTTCCATCAGTGTGACTAATGCTGATCTCCAGGAAATTGACTCGTTGCATCTTAAGCCGGGTTTGACTAGGGTAAAGGATTTCAACACCTCAAAAGCAAACATATCACTCAATAAATCCCGGGCCTAACAAAGAAAACAATAATCTTTTGGCGAAATTCAACTTTATACATCAACATAGTCTCCTTCTGGGTTGATACACTGATTCCAACGCTTCTCTAACAATTCGATACCTTTTTTGTAGAACGATTTGTCTTTGGCCTCAAAATATGCCTCAGTTTTCGATATCACTTCTCCATTGAAGCCAAATCTCTTTCCCTGAAGCATTCTTTTGAGGTTTGGAAACAGCTTGTAGTAGCCGGGGGCCATATCTGGAGAATAGAGTCAATGCAGAAGCAATTTGAAGTGCAATTTATGTAGTTTTGTCACATTTGCAATCGACTTGTGACACGGTGTGTAAAAGAACACTTTTCCTTCTAAATTTGTGGCCGTTTTTTGGCAATCTCTTTCTTTACACGCACCAATAATGCTGTATAATATTCGCTATTGATGGTTCTTTCGTTCTCAAGGTAATTGATGAACAAAATACCTTATGCATGCCAAAATAAGGAGACCAAAACTTACCTGCTTATGTTTGCGTCTTTGGTCTTTGATCCATGTTTCATTCATTACCACATATTTACGCAAAAACTCCTTTTTGTTGCTTTGAAACAGTTGCAAACAACGCTCTGAATCATAGACACGTTGTTGCTTTTGATCGACTGTGAACAAACGCGGCACCCACTTTGAACAAAGCTTTCTCATTATCAAATGTTAATGCAAAATGATGAATACTCTGACTTTTCATATGTTCAAAACCTCTGCTATCTCACACAACTTCAGGTTACGATCGGCCAAAACGAGTTTGTGGTTTGTTTTTTGTTTGTTTTTTTTTTTTGTTTGTTTGTTTGTTTTTTTGTGTGTGAATTTCCGGAACAACTGCCGATTTGGGGTGATCTTAGCGTTCAGCATCATTTGTGTCTGTACGACAGCGTTTAAAAATCGACATACCACCACTTAACAGTTATTTCCGACGAAGCAGAGTCCGAATAACACTTGTCAAGCCACTGCTTTGCTTGAACAGTATTTTTTCTTCAGAAAACAATGCTTTATCAACACACGAAATTCAGATTTTTCCATTGTTTGAAAAAAATTACAATATTAGTTTCACTTAAATAACTGTAATTTGTAAAATAATAATTCGAGTGGGCCAAAATTTTGTCACGTCTCATGTGATGGTTAGCACTTCATGAAAATTATATGGATTTCTTATTATCAATTGTTATTATTAATTTATGGCGCCATCAATATGTCAGATCCGCCACTTATTAAGTGATGTTTTAAACTGTTCTCTATTGATTATCTCAGAGATTGTTTTCTGCTTTGATCAGTATGGCTGATGCTAACATCAATAAAAATGACTCCTTGCCTCCCCCTCAATCTAACGTTCTTGTTTAAATTTTTTTTTTTTAATCATTTCACCCCGAGCAAGGCAGAAACGCCACTGATGTGCAGGGGGTTACATAAATGTAAAAAGATTAATTAGAAAATAGTGAGGAGTACAAGCTAGTTAGAAAGGAACAATAGAAAGCTGAGAAAGCAGGTGCGATGACAGATACATGGGCGGAGAGAAAGTGAAGATTATACAGGGGAGGGAAGAGAGCTAGAGTCCAGTGGTTAGTAGATGAGTATTAACTTTGCTTTTAAATTTCTGGAGGTTGTAGCCGTCAGGAACGCAAGAATACGGGAGTGAGTTCCACAGGCGGGAAGTGCGAGAGAGGAAGCTGCAGGAGTAGAATTGTCGTCTGCATTTGGTTGATCTAACTGTGAATGGGTTGGACCCAGTTGCCAGTCTGGTTGCACGGGTAAACACCTGTTGAGGAGGCATCAGTGACTTCAGCTCATCCGAGCAGAAGCCATGAAAGTATTTATAGAAGAGACAGAGGGAGGCCACATTTCGACGATGGGAAAGTGGCTGCAAAAATGAAATAGAAAAACTATATTGAATCCATTCTAGGTCAGGAAATAAGAAAATTGGTTCACTGTGTCGTGCAAGGCAATTTTTCTCTCAAGAATCTATCTCATAAAGCTATAATTCTACTATTTGTCCTTGATTAGAATATTTCTGCTTCATATGGACCGGTACACTTGCTATATATTTAGAAATTATTTATAAAATTCAAAGATTGATCAGCAATATTACTGGCCTTGACATGGCAACTCGTCTTCTGTAAATTTTCAACTGAAAATAATTTCACTTTGTCATTAGTTTTCTTAATGTATGTCATGCATAAATGAAGCTTTCCTTGTATAATAAAGTATGTCTGTATCAAATTCTTTTCTTATAAAAAAACTAGCAGTATAGCCCGGCGTTGCTCGGGTGTAATGAAAGCTTTAAAACTAATCCATGGTCCTGGAGCTCAGACTCTTTGGACGTTGGCACGAAAGATAAAAAACAATAGTTGTTTTCAGTTAAAGTGAAACTAAAATAAAAGGGCTGAAAAAAATACAGACATACAGGCAGATAAACAGACGCACACACAAACATCTTGTCTTATATTCTTATATATATATATATTATCGATTATCTGCACTATTGTAAGAACTGCAACCTTGAAACTTCTGAATATCGTTTCTTATGTCTTTGTCTATATGAGTGTATCAAATTTGATTAAAATCGGACCACTCCTTCTATAACCCGATTTTTTCGATTATCGATTTTCGATATTTATCGCGGGTACCTCGACACAAATCCTAGCTAAGAACACTCGTAGACACTTATAGTACAACTGTGTAAATTTTCACGAAAATCGGTTCAGCCGTTTCGGAGTGAATAGGTTACGGAGACACAGTCACAGACACAGGCACAAATGCTAATTTAACTTAAAGATAACGAAATTTACAAAGACAAAATATTATAGAAAATACATGAATCTTTAGATTATCCCCAGTAAATTGGTATCACCATGTTTCACAATTCTCCTAATATCACAACATTTAGTATCTAATTTTTTTTTATAATCATATCGTCCCAAACAAGGTATTTTACTGCCACTGGTGTGCAGGGGGTTACATAGGAAGAAAGTTATGAGAAAGAGTAACAGGTTATAGGGGGTGTAAGGAAGTGGATAAGAAAAACATGACTGTGGCCATAAAGTGGGTGATCGATTTATTTATTGATTGTAATGTAGAATTGATCCCCCGCTTCATAACCGCGTCATGATTTTTTTTATAATCATATCGTCCCAAGCAAGGTATTTTACTGCCACTAGTGTGCAGGGGGTTACATAGAAGGAAAGTTATGAGAAAGAGTGACAGCTTATAGGAGGTGTCAGGAAGTGGGTAAGAGAAACATGAATGTGGCCATAAAGTGGGTGATCAATTCATTTATTGATTGTAATGTATAATTGATCCCCCACTTTTTATCCACATCATGATTTTTTTTATAATCATATCGTCCCAAACAAGGTATTTTACTGCCACTGTTATGCAGGGGGTTACATAGGAAGAAAGTTATGAGAAAGAGTGACAGGTTATAGGGGTTGTCAGGAAGTAGGTGAGAGAAGGATGAGAATACTGATGAGAGTGAAGTGAACAGAGAAAAGAGCATGAGAGAGAGAGAGAGGATACATATATATAAAGTATGTATATTTTGGAAACATCTTTTCTTTTAAACAAGTTGTGTTAAACGATAGAGACAACATAGTCTTATATGCTTTCTTTTGAATTTTTTCATATTTTCTGATTAGACTTTTTATTTTCGGATTATATTTGTATTAAAATTGTCCAAAAGTTGTCCTAGTACTTACGAACGCCATCGTTCATAACCAGGGACTATATTACAGTTTAAAAATCAAATATTGCCTTGTAGTAGAAAAGTGTTACATTTTAAACGTTATGAAGAATTTTTAAATTCAAAGGCAGTAATAATGTAAGCAACATGCACACGTGAAGATATGTGCTTATATATATAAGAGAACAGGTTAAGTTTTTTGCGCATGTAATTTGTTTTTTGAATGTTTAGCAACCATTAAAACAACTGTAACGTTGTATACAGTGTGTTTGACTTAATATCCGACGAACGTACAAGAAACGAAACAACGTGTAGACAGATTTTTTTTTTATAATCATATCGTCCCAAGCAAGGTATTTTACTGCCACTGGTGTGCAGGGGGTTACATAGGAGGAAAAGTTATGAGAAAGAGTGACAGGTTATAGAGGGTGTCAGGAAGTGGGTAAAAGAAGGATGAGAATACTGATGAGAGTAAAGTGAATAGAGAAAAGAGCATGAGAGAGAGAATGCAGGTTAGTGAGATGACTATTGACTTTACATTTAAATTCTTGGAGATTGTAGCTGTCGGGGAAGGGAATTCCCCAGGCGGGAATTGCGAGTAAAGAAGCTGCTGGAGTAGAATTTGCGTTTACATTTTATTGGTTTCACGGTAAAAGGGTGGGACCTAGTTGCTAATCTTGTGGCTCGAGTAAATTCATATATAGGGGGCACCAGTGAGCTAAGTTCATCGGAGTAGAAGCCGTGAAAGTATCTGAAGAAGAGACACAGAGAAACCACACTGCGTCGGTGAGAAAGCGACTGTATCTGTGCCGCCAAGTCGGGATCGATCACATTACAGATTCTCCGTTGGATTTTGTCAAGGACACCAGATATGGTAGAAGTATTCAATACACGGGCGGATGGTAGATTTATATATGTGCAGGATTGTTTCAGGCGGGAAAAACTTCCTGGCCCTACACAGAGAACCGAATTTCTTCGCAGCTGATTTAGCTATGGATTCTATATAATTTTTCCACTTGAGATCTGTTGTGAGAGTTAACCCCAGAAAGCCCAGTGTTTTACTTTCAGGGAGAATAGCCTGATCATGATATGGAGGGGTAGGAGTGATTGTCTGTGATGGTTAATAGATAGCAGCTTCGGTTTGGAAGCATTAAAATTCACGAGCCATTTTTACCCTAGTCCGCCACAGATTGGAGGTCCTTTTCATGTTCGGAAGCGAGGTTTTCTTTGTCGCCTTGGCAGAATTTTAATCGATGCGAGAGTAAACCGTAATGTCGTCACCGTATATGTCTATTTGAGATCTTATTACATCTGGGAGATCATTAATAAAGATAAGGAAAAGCATAGGACCTAGAGTAGAGCCTTGAGGGACACCCGCATTCATATGATAGTATTGGGGAGCATGTCCGTTCAAAACTATCTTCATTTGAATGGAATGATAAGGTCAAACAATTGTCCAGTTATACCATAGCCTCGCAGCTTGCGTAGATCAGCATGCCAGACTCTGTCATATTAAAAGGGATAAAAACTTCAAACAAAAGAAATTAATTCAATTGGCTAAGCTATATATCGGTACTGATACACGTCACAATGAACATAAGACGGAATAAATTATATAGAAATTAACCTACTGAAAAAGATAGATAGATAGATAGATAGATAGATAGATAGATAGATAGATAGATAGATAGATAACTGTGCTGCATCATGTAACATTGAACACAAGAGAGAATAAGTCATGAAACATTATTAATCGGTAACATTTACCGGGAACGAACAACTTGCATGTGGATAAGGAACTATGTAGTCTTTAAATAAACAATAATTAGAAAGAAATCTAGTTGAAATTTTTAAATTAGTTCTCTTCAAGCAAGGAGATAAGGCCACTAAGACGTAAAGAATGACTGAAAGTGAAATATAAGAAAAAGAAAGAACCGGAATCCTAATAATAATATAAATTTCAGGGTTTAGGCAGAAATGTCAGAATTATAGAGTTGAAGTAGAATTTGTTATTGAAAACTGAAAAAGTCCTTTAAATTTATCAAGTCAATTGTTTAATGCCAATTCGCAGATATCGTTCTTCTCAGAAAGAGACGAGAACAAGATAGAAGCCATAAAGATATTTGCAACGATAGACAGACATGTAGGAAAAGACTTAGATAGATAGATAGATAGATAGATAGATAGATAGATAGATAGATAAGAATACATTGAGATAGATAGATAGATAGTTAGATAGATAGTTAGATAGATAGTAGATAGATAGATAGATAGATAGATAAGAATACAGTGATAGATAGATAGATAGATAGATAGATAGATAGATAGATAGATAGATAAGAATACAGTGAAATAGATAGATAGATAGAAATAGATAGATAGATAGATAGATAGATAGATAGATAAGAATAGATAAGAAATAGATAGATAGATAGATAGATAGATAGATAGATAGATAGATAGATACCAACAGACTGAAATAGATAGATAGATACCAACAGACTGAAATAGATAGATAGATACCAACAGACTGAAATAGAAATAGATAGATAGATAGATAGATAGATAGATAGATAGATAGATAAGAATACTTTGAAATAGACTGATAGGAATACTTTGAAATATATATATATATATATATATATATATATATATAGAGAGAGAGAGAGAGAGAGAGAGAGATAAATAGATAGGAATACTTTGAAATAGATAGATAAGAACACTCCGAAAAAGAAAAGAACATTTTGAAATAGATAGATAGGAACATTCTCAGATCGATAGGTACATACATAGAAAGAGAGATAGATTGTGGTGCATCATGTCCCCCTTGAACAAAAGACAGAATAAGACAGTGGACCGCATGTCGCACTTACACAACCCAGAATACTACGCAGCATTCAATGCTTTAGACCAGGGGTTTTCAAACTCTGGTCCGCGGACCACAGGGGGTCCGCAAGGATAAGATAGTGGGGGTCCGTGGATTAACTATTCAAGTGAAATTCGAAGTATAAATTTTCAATGTCTGGATATTTATTTTTACTTATTACTGTTATCAAATGAAAATTTAAATTTATCAATTTAAAGTAAGCTTAAAACCAGTTTTAACTGCGTTAATGCAAAACTATAAGCTATTTTTAGTAAAAATTTATGTATTAATTTCATAAGCTTTTATAGTGGGTCCCTTGACTAAAACTTGAAATATAAAGCGGTGCGTAACTAAAAAAAAGGGATCCGTTAGTCAAAAAGTTCGAAAACCCCTGCTTTAGACTTATATGGTCACACACTGGCATATCCATTATTGCAATCAATCCAAGAGAAAGCAAACTCTGCTTATATGTAAATCTCTCCAATATTTCATACGAAACACATTCTAATCGTTACATACACGCCTTCATTTGTCGCTTTTATATTGTTTCAGTTCTATTTGTGCAAACAACAAAATCCACTGCTCAGTTGATATTTAATTTTTTGTGTAATTATTCTTACTTGTTGGATGAAATTCCACTGGTAATGGAGAAATTAGCTATTTCCATAGAAGAAACCTTCGGTATTCTTTGACAGTGAGTCAGCTCAGGTTACTGCTTTTGGAAATTTGAGAAAACGTTTTTCTGAAAGCAGTTTTTCAGGAAATTAGAAACTTTAACTCCACCAATTGAAATTCCCCTTTCTAGCGTTGATGTAAGTTCCCTTCCAAAGTTTTTTTTTTTTAGTTGTTGAAAGCTAACATCATGATTCTATCATTATTTTGTTCCCTAGTTATCGAAATTTTCTAAGCGTGACTTACATGTTGCACAAGGCAAAGCCTAAAGTATGCAGCACCCTGTGAGGTTCCGACTAACTTTTACTGTGTACTTTGTCTCTTTAGGACGTAGTAGATCATATTTATCCGCCATTTCGTGTCCCTCGTAACTCTTAATAAATTCACCTTGGTCGGTTTGTCAAAAAAGGTGACTTCTTGATGTTAGCAGTCTGGAGGAGGCGATTTTTTGGAAAGTGCCTGAAAATCATACCTGAAAACCATGCCTTGTGAGTGATATTGGGTAGACTGCTCCCTCTGAGGAGTCTGCGACGGTTGTCACAAGTCATAGTGACCGAGGGTTGAGTGTCCTGTCAGTAATCAGTTTGATGTTCGCGCTAGATAACACACTCCCTCCCAGAAACTGTAACTAAGGACGGATCGGCATAGATGCCTTATAAAACACAGGTGGGCTCTGTGGGTCTTGAAAGAAACACAAGTGTATCTGAGCAGGCATCTGCAACGGGTATTACCTAACCACCCTGGTAGACGGGTATATTCGAATACGAGTGGCCAGCCATTATGTATCTATCTATTTCAGTGCGACATACTATATACTTTCTTAGTCTGTCCTGTGTTTAATGTGACATGATGCGCCACAATTATCTATCTATCTATCTATCTATCTATCTATCTATCTATCTATCACAGTTTGTTCCTATCTATCTATCTATCTATCTATCTATCTATCTATCTATCTATTACAGTCTGTTCCTATCTATCTATCTATCTATCTATCTATCTATCTATCTATCTATCTATCTATCTATTACAGTCTGTTCCTATCTATCTATCTATCTATCTATCTATCTATCTATCTATCTATCTATTACAGTCTGTTCCTATCTATCTATCTATCTATCTATCTATCTATCTATTACTGTCTGTTCCTATCTATTACAGTCTGTTCCTATCTATCTATCTATCTATCTATCTATCTATCTATCTATCTATCTATCTATCTATCTATCATTACTCTTCCTATCTATTACAGTCTGTTCCTATCTATCTATCTATCTATCTATCTATCTATCTATCTATCTCAGAATGTTCCTATTTATTTCAGTGTGTTCTTATCAATATGTTGCGTCGCCGAGGTGGATACGAAGCACAGGGAAAATGTGCTGCGGTATTATACAGCACAATATCCGGTGCTAAACGGATATTCACAGAACAGTACCATAGTTACAATAACAGACAAGAGAGAACTTGCAACACAGAGATGAAGGATTTAGATAACAATAATCACCGAAGTAATCAGTTAAAATATTACTCAAATGACACTCAGATATTTACTCCTCGAATGCTACTTTTCTTTACTTAAATAGACCATTTTAGACTATGGGGTCATTCAGTAACTGAGAGTGATGCAGGGGTGTAAGCTACACTACAACACAATATCAATCTATCTATATGTCTAATCACCGAATCTTTGCTGTATCGTCCGGGTGATGATGATTGCATCTCCGTTCCTATCCACAACTTAGAAGCATAACTCTCAATCAGTGTTGTCAATTCTGAATGATGTCAAGTATTTCCAATGCATCTTACGAGGCAAGAAAGTATATTTCCTAGAAAGAATCCCCAGTGTGCCATGCCGCAAAAGTGTTCTTGATTAGTATACTTGTAAAATTTTCTCGGGCTGGTCTTGCCCATTTTGAGGGTATTTTTGTTTTATCGTTTTTAAGTTTTCTTTCGTCTTTGCTTTCTATATTAATCTAGCCATCGCTCTCCTACATTTTATCGACAACAGATGTGAGAAAAAGCAACTATAATTGCACGAAGTGAAACTAATTATAAAATCATAATAGTATAAAATATATTTTGAATCTTGATAACACGAAGCAAAAGTAGCAAGGGTTTTCGTTTTGCTATCACACTATCAAACAACATCACTCCCTGATGTCTGCAGTCAATAATTCCTCATGACCTACAGAGAAATCCTATCTATCTAGAATGGTTACAGCAAACCTACATTTCTTCTTCTTCTTTTTCTTCTTCTTCTTTTTCTTCTTCTTCTTCTTCTTCTCTCTCTCTCTCTCTCTCTCTCTCTCTCTCTCTCTCTGTCTCTCTCTTTCTCTCTCTCAGTAACATGTAGGATGTACTACCTTACACTTTTTCTGTTCTTTCTGTGTTGCTTGCACGAATTTTCCCTTTTTCTTTCTCTTTATATCTGACTCCAGTCTCTGAATTAATTTTTTCTGTGCTTCTTGTAATTCAGTCTCTCTCTCTCTCTCTCTCTCTCCCTCACTCACTCTCGCTCTCTTCCTCTTTCTCACTGTTGCTCTCTCTCACTCTCTCTTTCTCTCTCTCTCTCTCCCTCATTCACTCTCGCTCTCTTCCTCTTTCTCACTCTTGCTCTCTCTCTCACTCTCTCTTTCTCTTTCTCTCTCTCTCTCTCTCTCTTATTTTCTCCTTCCCTCTTACTCCGCTTACGTTATTTCGCTTTTATTTTCACTCTGTGTAATGTTGTTTTCTCAATTCCCCACCATATCTAGCTATTTATCTATCTATCTATAGTAGACTTCCGTTGGTCAAGGTTGACCATGGGTAGCATTCTAGTTGTTTGCTTGGCTGGAACATCGGCGTCTGTGACTGTAGAAACCGATGCGGGAATGAAAGTCTTTGTTGCAGAGGCTGCATTTATGTTTTGTTTCTGGTCTGTCGCAGCTGTCATTTTGCTTCCTGATAATCCACCTCTCCATGGCGACTTATGTTAGTTGCTCCTCCCTTGATTTAAGTTATTGAACTAGGGTTCCTCTCCATTACTCCGTGTTGATGCCCACAACTTTCACATCTCGTTTTATGATATTATGATACCGCAGTTGTGACCTCCCAGTGAGTCTTCTTCCAGAGGCCAGCTCTCCATACAGGAGGTCATTTAGAATGCGACCGTCTGGCATTTGGTGGACATGTCCTACCTAGCAGAGTATGCGCTGTTTAAGGAGTGTGAACATGGTAGCCAGACAGGATCGAGACAGGACATCAGTGTTGGCACCTTGTCTTGCCATGAGATTCCCAATATAAGTTGGAAGGTGTTCAGACGCCTCTCTTGCCTAGTGTACGTGGTCCATGTCTCACTGCCGTATAGCAATGTACTGATGACACAGGCGTTGTACACTACCATCTTTGTCTTCACTGTCAGCTTGGAGTTCGTCCAAACATGTGTTGTGAGGTACGTAAAGGTTGTGGCTGCCTTCCCAATTCTCTTGTCGAGCTCTATGTCCAGGGAGTGGTTGCCAGTGATGGTAGGGCCAATGTAGGTAAACTGATGGACCACATCCAGCTCATAGTCATTGATGGTGATGACCGGTGGTGCTTGGATACCTTGACCCAGGACACTTGTATTTTTTTAAGCTAATAGTCAACCCAAAGTCTCTGAATGACTGAGAGAAATGATCTATCAGTGTTTGAAGTTCACGCTGGGTGTGGGATGCTAATCCCGTATCATCAGCAAACGACAAGACCTTTTCATGCCTTAGTCTTGGCTCTGAGATGGGCCAGATTGAAAAGCCTGTCATCTGATCTTGTATGCAGGTAAATCCTTTCCCATAATGTGCCGAATGCGTACTTCAGAAGATTCCTAAGAGAGTGGGACAGTGGACACAACCCTGTTTGACCTCGCTGCAGATGTTGAAGGGCTCCGAGGTGTTGCCGTTGAACTGCACAGTACCACGCATATTGCTATGAAAGGACTCCATCAAGCTCTGCAGCTTGGGTGGGCATCCAATCTTGAACAAGATTCTGAAGAGGCCCTACCTACTAACGAGGTCGATCGCCTTGGTCAGATCGATGAAAGCGACGTACAGGGGCATCTGCTGTTCTCTGCATTTCTCCTGGTGTTGACGGGGCAAAAAGATCGTGTCTACTGTTGATCGTTCTGATCGAAAGCCGCACTGCGACTCTGGTTAAACATGCTCAACAGCTTCTGCAGACGGAACAAGATCACCGGAGCAAAGACTTTGCCCACAACGCAGAGTAAAGAGATGCCTCTGTAACTGTTGCAGTCGCTTCTCTCGCCTTTGTTCTTGTTCGACTGAGTCCATCGGGCGGGGAAAATCTCAAAGGCTGTAATGTATATATGTATGTATGTATAGTCGATTAGACAACTAAACCTTGTGGAGCAGTTTACTGAGAGATTTGAGAGTGAAATCGGGGACACTGCCACAAAGAAGTGGTCTTCTTTACGGGACATCATGCATCGCACTGCCTTGGCCAACTTTGGAAGAAAAACCTCGAAGTCACATGACAGGTTTGAGTCAAAGCATACTGAAATGACGCCCGTAGCGTCCCTCAAATCCTGTGGTACTGCCCTTTCTTTCCAGCACTGGCAGAGGACTTCGTGCAGAGGAAGCAGTAGGTCAGTCTTGCAGAAGACTGACCTACTGCTAATAAGATCAGGAGGAATTTCATCACTGCCTGGAACTTTCCTTGTGATCAAGCTCTCGGTGGCCTCGCTGTGTTTCTTTATAGTCGGCTCAGTGGCGAGCTGTTTCACTGCAGATAGGCGCTCAATGACATCAAGGGCTGCAGTTGTTACAATATTCTGTTGAGAGTGGAGGTTGGAATAGTACCCCATACATCTCTCCATCTGTTGTCCTGTTTCTGTGATGACTACCCCAATGGTAGATTTCAGGGAGCTGCTTTGTTCTGAACTGGTCCCATTACTGTTTTGATGGGAGAGATTTTTCAATCTCACTGGACAACTACCGCCCGCTTCAAGCTGGGCAGTCTCCGACCAATAATGTGTTGTCCCGCCACGGTCTGCCTTCTTTATTGGGTGCATGGAGATTAGGAGACATCCGATAAGTAGACCGTAACATTTGCACCAAACAACAAGAAACCAGCTGTAAAACTGGGCTATTGGAACGTCCAGGACTATGCTGACTGGCCTATTTGAAAACCTCCAAGATATCAGTGACTCCAGGAAAACTGCAATTATCAATGATGAGCTCAAGAGACTTTAGGTGGATATTGGTACACTACAGGAAACCCGTCTGGCAGACTCTGGATCATTGAAGAAGAAAGACTAAACATTTTGGCAAGGAAAGAGCTCGAACGAACCTCGCCAAAACGGTGTGGGTTTCGCAGCTAGGAAAAGCCTCCTGAATAAGATTGAACCAGGTAGTAACGGTTCTAAGCGAATCTTCACTCTCCACCTCAACACCACAGAAGGTCCTACTTACCCTCATCAGCGTGTATGTCCGACAATATCTGCCACACCGGACTCCAAGAACGAGTTTCAGGACAAACTTGCATCCACCATCAGCAACATCCCAAACAAGGAAGAACTTGTTCTCCTGGCTGACTTCAATGCCAGAATGGGTGCTGAGCGCGACTCGTGGCCATCGTGCCTTGGACAGTTTGGTATCGGCAAGATGAACAACAATGGCCAGAGACTACACGAGCTATGCACATACCACAACCTGTGCATAACTAACTCCTTCTTCAAGACCGAGCCCAAACACAAGGTCTCTGGGCGACACCCATGCCCAGGGCACTGGTACCAGTTGGATTTAATCCTTGTCAGACGAACGGCCATTAAGAAAATTCTTCACACTCGCTCTTATCACAGCTTGGACTGTTACACAGACCACTCCCTAGTGTGCTGCAAGATCAAGCTCCAGCCGAAGAGGAGGGTACATCATGGCAAGAAACAAAGGAAACCTCTCATTGATGTCAAAAAGATTAGACAACTAAACCTTGTGGAGCAGTTTGCTGAGAGATTTGAGAGTGAAATGGTCTTCTTTACGGGACACCATGTATCGCAACTGCCTTGGCCACCTTTGGAAGGAAAACCTCGAAGTCACATGACTGGTTTGAGTCAAAGCACACTGAGATGACGCCCGTCATTAAAGCCAAGCGAGCCGCTTTAGCGAAGTACATGTGGTCACCCAACAAGAGGAACCTTCAGATCCTATCTATACATACATACATATATACATTACAACCTTTGAGATTTCCCCCGCCCGATGGACTCAGTCGATTAAAAACTTAATTAGGCGATGAAAGTTTATTGCTTTCCTCGCCTGCGGTCGATTAAAAATCTCGCAATGAAACGTATCTCTTCAGATTTAGAAAAAATATACCATTGAAGATTCACAAGTTACTTAGAGTGACCTACAATGACATTATTGAAATATTTGGTCTTATGCATAGCGCCTAATTTACGTTGAAATGTCTGGTTAATCAAAAGACAGTCACATCCCACAATCATCAAAGCAAGAACTGACAAACTGAATTTAGTTTGACAAGCTGCTGTTTCGCTTTTATCGTCCTAGTCAGTATAAACAATCGTTTAATTAACGCTTCCAGAGTGGAGCCAAATTGTCTCTGTCGCCCAGATTAAAGGCGCTCACAGATTTTTAGAAACGCATTTGGAAAAATATTATCCTTGACTCAACATCTATTTCCTTCCCACTTACGAAAAGTAAAAACAAACATTTGAAAGAAAGAAAGAAAAATACTTCTTTCAACCACGCACCGAAAAACAAATTATACAAGTAATTTTTTATAGAAAATCCTCATGAAAATCAGATTTTTTTTATTTTTTATTATCTATGAGATGGAGGTTGTAGTCAAACAGAAGAAACTACGAATTTAGGTACCTCCACTCAATTGCAAAAAACAAAACAAAACAGCATAACATGATATTAAAAGGGCTCAAACTTAATAAAAACAAAATTTTATCATCAAAATGTTTATGCTGTTATTAAGATAAAAGATCAAATTTTGTTGTTATTATTTTTAATTTTTTTAAATCCTTTCTAACACGTTCAAAATTTTAATTAAAATTTCATTTATTTTTTTGTTTACGTAAGGCGACTATTAACAAAATGGAGTCGGTCGAGTAAAATGATTTTGGGGCGAGTAAATTTTCCCTCGCTCTCGACACCGCTCGAGTGATTACTTTTACAAATCGCAAAGACTGAATACATACATTTATCCATACATACCTAGTTAATTCAAAATTTAATCTTTAAGCCGTCAATAAGATAACATTCTTTTCATTTTCATCTTAATTTTCAACAAAAGTTAATGAAAAACGTCGTCCGATTTTTCTATTGGCTACAAAGCTTTGCGCAATGTGTTGATCTTTCTTGCCTGGGTGTGTGATAGCTGGAGGCACTCGCTTCTATTTTGACAAGAATAAACGGTTAAACAATGCGCGAAGGGAAACGAACGCTTGAAACAATATACGCTGTTTTATCTGTCTCCCAGCCGAACCTCTCTCTCACTTTGTTTCTCTATCTCTCTTCCTTTCTTGCTTTCTCACTACTTCTCGCACTTTCTATTCACGACTCACCTCTCTCTCTCTCTTCTCTCTCTCTCTCTCTCTCTCTTTCTCTCTCTCTACCTTTCTTGCTTTCTCTGCTTTTTGCACTTTCTGTCCACAAGTTACCACTCTCTTTCTCTTCCTTTCTAACTTTCTCTCTATTTCTCGCTCTTTCTATGCACGAATCACCTTCTCTCTCTGTCTCCCCTCTCTCTCTGTTTCTCCTCTCTCTATATATATATAGATATATATAGAGAGAGAGAGAAAGAGAGAAGCTCATATATATATATATATATATATGAGCCTTTCCCTTTCTCACTTTTCCTTTCAATCTTTCTGTATATTAAATTCAATCAGAACATCTGCATTTTATGTAGCGCTCTCTGTCTCTCCCCCTTTCTCTATGTACAGCCACTCTAAACACACAAACATAGAGAGCAAATACATACACACGCGCGCGCACAGACACACACACACTGACACACATACATACACACACACACACACACACACACATATATATATATATTTATATAGTCATCCAGAGACACATCTGTTTCGCTGTATCATAGCTTATCAGTACGGTTAGACTCCGATTGCTTTTTAACCCAGGATTGAAACCCGACCAAATTGGCGTCAGTCGGCGATTCTACCTCTGAGCTACGGGCGCTCGGTAGAGGCAGTTCTTTTAGTGTGTATATTATCATTATACACGCCTAATAGAGTGTTCTAATTCATTGCTGAATGAATGATGCGTATATGCTAAAGTAGCTACTGTTTTTCAAAGTCTTCCATTCTTCCAGAGTGCTCAATCAGGGTGTGATTCTAATTTTGTTATTAAAATGTTTTAAAAATGCATTATATCACTACACGAAAGTTTTCATGTTTCAGAACAATATTGTTCTTCAGGTGATCTTTTAAAAATAAATGTTGAAAATTATTTATTTAGAAAATATAAGATGAATTCATGGTTATTTAAAAATTTAAGGAGTGGTAGTTGGAGGAATTTAAACAATATGCTTGTAGATGTGTCAATATTGCTCAGTCAAAAGTGAGAATTAATTTAACTATGGAGTTAAAAAATTAGATCACGAAAGAGAACAATGTAGCTTGATGACAAATCATGACACTTTTTAATTTTGTCTGGGTTTGATACATACTACGAACGTGCGTTATTTAAATGGGTAGACAATAACTTAACAGCAGATAGATTTTAGTTTGTTTTGTCTTTTTGTTTAGGTTAAAATTAGAATTAAGTAATACTAAGGTATATTGGTTTTAAGAAGTATTGTGTAGGTCATTAATTTTAGTAAAATAATTTTTAAGTAATATTAGAGCGTAAGTTATAAATGAACAATTATAATTAATTATATTTTAAAGATAAATATTTACGGTGTTTACACAAAAGGACAACTCATCTGTACAATTTAGACGTATTTTATTTTTAGGAAACCTTATAATCTGAAGCATTTTATAATGATTTTATAAACCACTGTATTAACAAAATTACAATATTAAGGTCTACTTTGTATTGAATAGGATTTATAAAGCAAATGGGTAAGCAGTGGGTTTTAATCTGTCTATTCTTCCTTATAATATATATATATATATATATATATATATAATTTTTAAGTTTTTGCATGTAGAAGATGTTATTATATTAAGTCCCTCCACTCATTATCGATACCTAAAATTTAAAGTGAATTTTTAAACATTCAAAAATACTTTCATTTTAACTTTAATTGAAAGTTAAATTTTAAATTTGATATTTCCAGTAAGCAAAAAAAGGTTACAGTTTTAAATCCATTTCTGAGAGATTAACAGGTTTGTTAACAAAAGTTCATTCTCGGTTTTAAAAATCTTGCAAAAATAATATCTAAATCTGTGACACGTTATTTTTTAAAAATTAACAGATTTAAAATTAAAGTAATCTTATTTAAAACGAGTATTACTTGATTATAACATTAAATTTTGAATAAAAGTATTTCTTAATCACGGAGGTCATAGTTTTTGACGCGTAAGTGATTGATGACAGCCAGATGTGTCGACAAACTAAGCATGGTTGACCAGAATTTACATAAATTTATGAAACCTAAGTTATGAAACAGCTCTTGAAATAGTGACTTTTTAATGATATGTCACTTATGACATCCCATCCTAAAAAAAAATAATCCTTAATTATTTTAAAAATATTAGTGCGTGAAGATTTGTAATAAACTTTTCAATTTTCGACTAGTAAATGTAGTCTTAACTTAATAACTTTAGAACATAATACAAGCAG
>JBBBDQ010002355.1:565000-575000 GCA_037127315.1 Ascarosepion bandense
AATTGCGTATTTCATGATGTATTCGTTTTCTACGGCATATCAACCCTTGTAGAGTATTTAAAGCCAGAAAATATCTTTTTAGATTTTATTTTAGATAATAATAGTTTTAGTGATGTAAATTACACTGATTAACCCATAGCTGGGAGAGAATAATTGGATTTATACCTTTGCCAGATGTATTTTCGCTCAAGTGAATATAACTAAACCAAAGAGAATTTGAACACGGCTGTCTGATTAACAATTCTGAACCATTATCTATTACACCACTCACACACCCAAGCTTACATTACCTGGTATTTCCAAACGGTCACTTCGGTGATCGCACGGTAAATAGTGTCTTAACGTGATGTTGCCATAAATCTGCATATTTAAAGACGATGGATTATGAATCAGCCAACCAAAGCAGAAGACAAGCTTAGTACCTAGTTGAAGTCAAAAGGGACAGATGAAAGCAACGCGTAACTTACTTAGAGAGCGTGGGTAAATAGATGGCGGAACGAGTTTTATGATAGATAATAAAACACAAAATTTATTCAGAGCTAAAATCGATGGAAAATTATGGACAGCCATGATCACCTACGTCTTGAGGGGTCGCGGTACATGAAAGAAAAAAAAGTTCTTATTTTGTCATGCTCGAAAAAATAGGTTAAAAAAACACTACCACTTTATTTTTCAATGTTCTAGTAGCTTATAATGGATGGCATTTTTCATATTCTATGATTGTTTTTTAGAACCGAACCCTTTAATACAACCACTGGGGTATATGAACTCCATTCCTTGCGTAGTAGTGTCTCTTTTGGTAGTCATGAGTTATCTCCCTCTAACCCTATAAGTTACTTTTCACCACTGCTGTAGCCTGGTAGTGAACTGAATTTTTGGGACTTATAAACCTAATGTCCAGTAATGGAGACGTCTATATCTAGTGGATATAGACATTGGTTAGTTCCTGTGACTTGACCCAAAGAGTTGTGTGTTCATTGGTGAACAAGTAAGTTTTGTTAATGACATTTTCAGAAATGGTTATTGCAGTATTCTATTCTGAAAATATTTGAATTTGAAAAGGTTCAGCAAAGATTATTATCTCTTACATTAAAACAATAAACGTGTCTTGCATTTGTTTTTTTGCTTTTATTATTATTTCTATCCGAATTGTATATCCTTGGATTCTCCTCTTTTCTTGAAACCCATAGGCTGCAGCCTATATGTAAACCTGGGACTGACCAAAAGGTTCGGTTCTTTGTTAGAAAAATGGTATTTCTGGTCAGATCTTTAAAAAACAAAACTATCTTTTTTTCATACTAATCTTCACCCAGTACTGTAGGAGTTTTATAGTTTCTGTTTTGTGTCTGCTATCAACATTATGTCATTCTGCATATGTGGTTTTGTTAAGTTTCATTTTATTTTCTCTGAAAGTGATTGTAATTGTAAGTGATTTTTATGACAGAATGTGGGGAATTTTTCAGTCATATTAAGGAAAGTCTTGACGTCTGTTTCTAAAAAAACTTGTCTTTGAGTTAAAGAAGTCTTTTAGAAAATGTAACAGTATGAAGAGCATAGTTGCAACAGAGTGACCGAACACGAGTAATGTCTTCGCTAAGGCTTATATAGGTCATTTAAAATCGTCATCATAGAGATCGTAAGTGGAAATTGGTGTGTGACAGCATGAATTGGAATAGTTTAACATATATTTGTTTTTCTGCAATGTTATTAGTCCTAAACTGGCATATCGGCTTCAGTCACTACCCTACCGCCTTAATATAGATTCTTTTCGCTTTTTTATAGATATTTTCCATGAACTTTCCTGCATGGTATAGGATACAACTCCCATATCATCCAACAACTCCCATATCATCCAACAACTAAAACACAAAAAGCAAAATTGCACACCCTCAAAAATGGATCAGAATGACTGAAAACATTTTTGGAAAAACCCAGATCAAGGCAAATTTCACAATTCGGTGTGAAAATTAAGATTATGGATTCTGATTGGATAGGAAATTGCAAATTGATTTATGACCCCGGTCAATTTTTCTTAACAACTAAAAAAAAAAAAAATGGTTATGTTGTTTGATCCAGTCACATGACTAAATTTTACTACCTAACCACGTCACTTGTCCGGCCAAATCAGTCAGATGGGAGCGGTAAGCTGATAAGGACCTCGTCGCAATGTAAGGAAGAAATTTCAAGACGCTGACCCTGTCATGTCTCGTCGACATACATCCGTTCTTCCTCTCCTTCCAATTTTTCTTTCTTCGTCTTCACTCACACACCTTCAAAGAAACAACAAATACAATAAGATACTTCAACTGACTCCTAAAAACTAAAGTCCGATAAGTACAATTTTCCTTTATTGCTTCACCTTCCTTTTCATTTTCTCGCCGGTCATAAAAAGGAAAGGAACACAGACTTGATTAGTAACCTTTCAATCTTTCTACGTACACACATTCTTCTACTATCAGTAATAAGTTGGATTCATTTAACTTTTTACTACTATTTCTCTAGCCATTTCTTTCCCCAGTCCACAACACTTTATGTAATAAATAGTAATATTTTCGAATATATTTGGGAGTGCAAAAACAGAATCAAAGAAAAGAGTCTTGAAACATAAACCATTCATCTGTTCATTGTATAATGTCGTCATGTCTGCTCGGGTACTCTTGCTATTCATCTCGAGGTTCTAGACAAAATCCAAAACAGGATATGTAATGTAATCGATCCTGACTTAGCAGCCCACCTTCAGTTACTTTCACACCCACGTGACGTGGCTGCCCTCTGTCTTTTCTACAAATATTTTCATGTTAACTGAACTGACGATCTTTTTTTTTTTTCTTTGGTGCTCTGTCAACATGATTTTAAGTGTGCTACTTGATTGGCATCTACGTCCTACACTCTTACTGTTAAAATAGTTAAACGTAACAGCAACTTCTACTTGAATAGTTGCTTTTCTCATCATTCCCGCCTGTGGAATCCTTTCCGTTTATTTGATTCCCTGATAGATACAATATCCAAATATTTATGTAGAACTTCAATTGCTCTCTTCTGTCTTGAATTCATCTTTCTTCAATACCCACTGTACCCAGTCTTTCTCTCACTACTATAACGCTTGTGCACTAGTGGCGGTCCAAACTTGGGGTGAAATGATTTATATATCTATACACTACCATAGTTATTAGGCCATTTTATTACTATTTTTTAGTATTTATTATTATTACTATTTTTTAATAATTATTGCCAAGTGAATAATTGCAAATTAAAGTAGAATAGTTCTTTTGTTAATACTGCACAAAAACATGCGCATCAAATGAATTTATAGATATTTAATAATTACCTATATTGCAGTTTCATCAAGGAAAGAATGAAGAAAATTTAGGGTGATTCGGACGAGTTTATCCTTGCTTCCTTGCCTTGTAAAATTTTGCAAAGTAATAATTACAAAAAAAACATTCTATTTTCATTTGGCAATAAATACTAAAAATAGTATGAAATACATCATTTCTTTTAAAAGAAACTAGGGTTGCCTAATAATTATGGCCGGTAGTATATATATATATATATATATATATATAGTGATGATCATCCACGTATACTGTCTTAATATGTATAGGAAAGAATATTAATAAAAAGTTTTGAATTTAAAAATGTACTTTTTTTTAACAGTATTTGTTTATTTTTATTATATTTTATATTTCAGACCGCCCTCGGTCCTGCATCAGAAACAACTGATTTTTAAATTTGAATTAGAAACGTATTTCACGATAGCGTTCGAAAATTTTTTTGTTTACATCACGTGGTGTGTTTGTTCACAACATGCGGCATGTCCGTAGAGAAAGTCTGTTTGTTTTAGACACAACCATACTTAAACATGAAAACAATAAACAAAAACTAAAAATTCTCGAAGCCATATACATAAAGCAGTTGAAACCTCGCCTGAACAAAATAAACTACGAAATCTCCACAAACATTCCTAAATGCCTAAAATAGATAACAGAAGCGACTGGTTATCCTAATGGCTTTCCATACTTAATACTTCTCGCCTCCACTCTCGCGTGGTCATAGACTACTACTATATTCGTCCACGAACTCTTTAAGACACGTAATATGATTGTCATGCTTGATTATGGCTGATGTAAGCCGAAATCTCAGAAAGGATTAAAAAACATGGACCAATATTGTGATTTTCTTTCTTCTTTCAACGATAATTTTTTTTTAATCATTTTACCCCAAGCAAGGTATTCCACCGCCACTATTGCGCTTGGGGCTACATAGGGGAAGGTAAATAGAAAGAGTGGTTAGATATAGGAAATGTCAGAAGGAGGGTGATAGATAGTTGGGTGGGTGGGAAGAGTGTTTGAAAGAATGGAAGTTAGTTTGTTAGGAGGTGTCTATTGACCTTACATTTAAACTCCTGGAGATTGTAGCCGTCAAGCAGTCATGTGGAAGGGAATTCCACAGTCTGGAAGTGCGAGAAAAGAAACTGTTGGAGTAGAAGTTGCAGTTGCATTTTATCGGTTTCACTGTAAAAGGGTGGGATCTAGTTGCTAATCTAGTATCTCGTGCAAATTCGTACCTAGGGGGCACCAGTGATCTAAGTTCATCGGAGCAGAAGCCGTTAAATTATTTATAACCCGACCGAATTGGCGTCAGGCGGCGATTCTACCTCGGGGCTATGAGCGCTCGGTAGAAGGAAGCAGACTTTTAGCGTATCATGTATCATACACCAATAGCCAGAGTGCTCTAATTCATGACTGAATGAGCGATGCGTAGATGCTAGAGTAGCTACTGTTTTTTCAAAGTCTCCAGAGTGCTCAATCAGAGTGTGAGAGCGTATATATATATATATATATATATATATTAACTTTCTTGAGAGAGAATTTGTAACATTTTAATAAAAATGTGTAGAAAAAATTATTAATTTTTTTCGTTAAGTAAAAGGAAAATGCTATATTTCGGGATAAGAATCGTGGTAAGTATTCACCATACATTTTTTTTTTCATTTGTTACAAACAGAAATACAGATTATGCAAAAATAAATAAAGTTGACCATTGGTGTATTTGCTTTTATGAATAAAAATATTCAAAAAGAAGAATATTAAATTAACTTTAAGTGAAAAATGTTAAATTGACTTTTGAGTGACACGACCGAGTTTTCTAAATTATATTTCTTTAGTGAATTTTGCACAAAATTTGTTGTTTTTGCAATGAAAACATAAAATAATATAGCAAACGTGAAGGAAATAAAATAAATAAATCTTATATTTACTTCAATTATATAAACTAAAGTTTTTTCAAATGTAAAAATAAAAAAAAACGTTCTTTGAATTTCTCAAGCAGACTCCAACAGGAAACTAACGTAAAGCAAAACCCAAGCTGTAAAAATCTTTGCTTCCAGTAGAACAGCGAGATATGAGATAGGTCGTCAGTTCTGGGCGAGAATTACACTATGACATGGCCTTTAATAATGAACGCCATGGACAAAAGCCAAAAAGTAGACACAGGTTCGTACTGGAGTCCAAAAGATAGACATAGACACATTTTACCTTTTTTTTTTTTAATCGTATCACCCCGAGCAAGGCGGTAACGCCACTGATGTGCAGGGGGCTACGTAATAGTGAAAAAATTGGTAAAGAGAAAGCCGGAAACCACATCCTAAACAGGGAACAAGGGATGAGCCTCTTAACCTGCTCAATAGACGTGGTTGGAGTGCGAACCGGGCGATAGATAGATCTATCTACTCCAATTGAAAAAAAAAGTGAGAAGATTGGAAAAGAGAAAGCCGGAAACCACATCCTAAACAGGGAACAAGGGATGAGCCTCTTCACCTGTTCAATAGACGTGGGTGGAGTGTGAACCGGGCGATAGTTTAGTCTATCTACTCCAATTGAAAAATATATATATATATAAAAGAGTGCAAAGATTGGATAAGAGAAAGCCGGAAACCAATCCTAAACAGGGAACAAGGGGTGAGCCTCTTAACCTGTTCAATAGACGTGGGTAGAGTGTGAACCGGGCGATAAATAGATCTATCTATTCCAATTAAATCTATCTACTCCAATTCAAAGAGTCAAAGAGGTAGATGTAGGTCCGACTTGCACTAAAGAGGAAGAGTTGGTGAATATCAACGCCTACATGACAGTAATCGCGGGCAGTTGGTGAGTTTTGCTCTACTCTTATGTATACATATGTAAATCCAACCCTGTGCCATATCCTGTCTCGATGCATTCCAGTGCTTGCCTATCCTCGACGGAAAGTAAAAAAACATCTAGCCAAATCCTACTGACGTATTAGAGTTCCAAAGTTAATGCTAGGAAATTTAAAAATTAATTTTGTTTTTATATCAAAATATCTAAATTAGGCTCTAGAAATCATGGGCACCGTTTCGGCAACGTCATTATCTTCGATGGGAAAAATGCTGTTATCGGTGGAAACAGTGGAGTCGGTGAGCCGAGTTCAAATTCCAGTCTATTCTATATTGGTCACTATCGCACTAATCTTCTTAGAAAGACATGGATGCATCTGTTCTCCTCCTGGCTACAGGTTAAATACAAATTTGTCCGAGTATGTTGTTTGATATTACAGTCAACCTTACAGATATAGAAAGAATATTATATATCAGACTGGGCAGAAGATTTTCCCGCAATAGATTGCCATTACTTTCTGCGGTAGACTGGTTGCCAGCTAAGGCTATAGAACCCAATCTGGCCCGCTATTTAACCTATAGTTCAAGGGAAAAGAGACGAATTAATACTAATAGTATATTTACGCGCAAGTGAATGCAACAAATTCAAATGGAATTCGAAATCAGCATTCCGATTTCTCGTTGCGAGCCGACACCCACTGCATCACATTACTTTGGGTTAACAGTAAGCCTGCTCAATCCGGCTGGGGTGAACGTTAATACGCCGACTCCATCATCTGCCTGACCCCAAATGATAACTTACTGCGTACAGACTGAAATTTGAACAATTAATATTTACCTGTTCCAAAATCAAGAAAATCTTGTTCACACTCTTCCGTTTTTTTTTTTGTTTTTTTTTTTGTTTTTTTGTTTTTTGTTTGCTTTTTTGTAGAGATGTACAGGTTTAACATTTGTTATCATTTAGGGTTGGGTTTCTGGTTTCTTCTAATGTCTTCTCATTCACTTTCACTCCTGGTAGCCTCTTCGGTCTCAGTAGCATTATCGCCTTGCTTCGGGGTAAATTGATTCTTTGAAATTTACTTCTTCTTTTATGTGCCCTATTCTTACAGGACGTTGGCAATCATGGCTTTCCACATCTCCCTGTCCCTGGTGGATCTTAGCATGCTTTCTCCTGTTACACCACGCAACCCTCGTTCCATCATCCACCTGATCAGGTCCTCAAATATGTTATCCGCTGCTTTCCTTTGTCTCTTTTTCCCTCTATCTGGCCTGGTAGTGTCAGGTTCTCCAAGCCCTCCTTCCTCATTGCATGTCCCAGGATATTTAGCTGTCTCTTCCTGATGCTCATTATTAATTTCCTTTTCGTTTCCATCCTTTCCAAAACTTTGTCATTCCTCACATGCACGATCCATGATATTCGCAGCATCCTTCTATAGAACCACATTTCAGTTGCTTCAAGGTTTTCCTTTATCTTCAATGATATTGTCCAGCATGCACAGCCATATTGAAGAACTGACATCACATAGCGATCCAGTACTCTCTTCTTTGTTTCTAGCAAAATTTTCCTGTTTCTTAATACTTTACTCAACTTTAGAAATGCCTCTTTCGACATGCCAATTCGCCTGCGGATCTCAGTGTCGCACTTTCTGTCTTCTATTAGTACACTTCCCAGGTATTTAAATTTTTGTAGTTGCTTGATTTTAGTATCTTCCACCTGCATTTGGCATTTTGGGCTGCTCTTTTTGCTGATGACCATGCATTCAGTTTTCTTGCAGTTTATTTGTAGTCCTTTCTTGTCACTCTCTTCAGCTACCTTCTGTAGGAGATCATGTAGTTTCCTTTCCGTGTAATCTCAATTATAAACGATCAAGTCTTACCTGTCCCTAATTTATGTAAATGCTAAAGTATAAAAAAATACTGATTTCGTCATTAATGACCCAACAAAGGTTGACATGTCGCAATATCAATCAGACAAACACCAACTAAAGCTCATTTTAGATAGATAGATAGATAGATAGATAGATAGATAGATAGATAGATGTTGACCATTTGGATATAGGAATCAACATTGAATGGCGACTGTCATCTTCGACATTTAGTAGATCTTCAAACCAAAATCGCATTAAAACTTGAAACTGACAGTCGCCATACAGTGTTGATTCCTATTTCAACACATTCAACATCTAAAAAAGCTTTACTATAGCAAATTCCCAAACTATATATTTTGTGGTTCATGCAAGGGTTAATATGTTTTAACTTCTCGTATTGAGACAGGGAAAGAAGAAAATTCGTTCATGGATCAGGCTACTTTCCCTGAGAGCAAAATACTGCGCTTCCTCGGGTTAACTCTCACAACAGACTTCAAGTGGAACGAATCCATAGCTAAATCTGCTACTAAGAAGGTCGGTTCTCTGTGTTGGGCCAGGAAGTTTTCCCGTCTGAAATCATCCTGCACATATATAAATCTACCATCCGCCAGTGTATTAAAAACTGCTGCCATATCTGGTCTGGTGCTCCTGCTATCCACCTAGGTGTCCTTGACAAAATCCAACGGAGAATCTGTAATGTGATCGATCCCGACCTAGCAGCCAAGATACAGTCACTTTCTCACCGGCGCAATGTGGCTTCTCTGTGTCTCTTCTACAAGTACTTTCACGGCTTTTGCTCTGATGATCTTAGCACACTGGTGCCCCCTATATATGAATTTACACAAGATTATCAACTAGGCTCAACCCTTTAACTATGAAATCAATAAAATGTAAACACAAATTCTACTCCAGTAGCTTGTTTTCTCGCACTTCTTGCCTGTGGAATGCCTTTCCGTTTACTTGCTTCCCCGACAGTTACAATCTCCGGGAGTTTAAGTGTAAAGTCAATAGTCATCTCCTATCTTGCAAACTTGCATCCTCTCTCTCTCATGCTCCTTTCTCCGTCCACTCCACTCTTAACCCTTCTCTTACCCACTTCCTGACACGCCCTGTAACCTGCCACTCTTTCTCATAACTTTCCTTCAATGTAACCCCCCTGCGCACCAGTGTCAATAGACTGCCTTGCTTGGAGCGATATGATTATATAAAACTAAATATACTTGATAAGTGACCACAAGCTAAAATTCGAACCCTGATCGCTGATTTCGTTTTCGTAAGGATTACGCCGGGCATCAACTATAAGATTTTAGATGGAAAAGTGTGTATAATGAGTTTTTACATTTCAAATTGTGTTAGAAATATATGAATGCGTCTGAGCGAGAATGTGTGTGAATGTGTGCGTGTGATTGCGAGAGGGCGGGCGGTGAAGTTTGCATTTAAACTTAAAAATGACGGCCACTAATACAATATCGTTTCCTATGTCCACCCTGTCATTATCCATAAATGGTCTATTATATATGAAATTTTATACACCCCCACACATATATATGTGTGTGTGTGTTTGTGTGTGTGCCTGTATAATATATATATATATATGTGTGTGTGTGTGTGAGTGTGTGTGTGTGCCTGTATAATATATATATATATGTGTGTGTGTGTGCTCATATATGTGTGTGTGTCTGTGTGTGTGTGAGTATGCGTGTGTATGCCTGTTTGTGTATATATATATGTATATATGTGTGTGTGTGCATGTGTGTATATATGCTTTTGTGTGTGTGTGTGGGTGTATGTGTGTGTGCCTGTGTGCATATATATCTGTATATGTATATGTGTGTATATATATATGTGTGTGTGTGTGTATATATATATATATGTGTGTGCATGTGTGTATATATGCTTGTGTGTGTGCCTGTGTGTGTATAAATATGTGTGTGTGTGTGTGTGTGTGTGTGTGTGTGTGTGTGTGTGTGTGTGTATTGCCTTTAATCAAAGTTAA